>JAOTOL010000736.1:87500-117157 GCA_034440575.1 Imbricaverruca yamaguchii | reverse complement strand
CGTTCACGTTCACGTCCACGTCCACGTTCACGTTCACGTTCACGTTCACGTCCACGTCCACGTCCACGTCCACGTCCACGTCCACGTCCACGTCCACGTCCACGTCCACGTCCACGTCCACGTCCACGTCCACGTCCAAACAGCAGCGCCGAAGCGTGCTCACAGCGTCAAAGGCGTGTGCGGGAGCGGTGTGACGGCGTATTTTGCCGCCACGCCGCGTTGATCTATAAGAGTGGCGCGACCGGGCGGGCGGCTAAATTATCCCATCTGACCCGGTGACCGGCCCCGTCTCTCAGCCGAGCCGCCGCCGGGCTGAGAGTGACAGGCGACCTCAGCTCGGGCCCACTTGTGAATTTATGTGCGAATTGGCGGACTGGGCGGATGTGCATCTGGTCGTAATCTGGCCGGTGCTGGTTAATCAGCCGGCCCACCGGCGGGGTCCGACACAATCAGCCGGCCCACCGGCAGGGTCCGACACAATCAGCCGGCCCACCGGTCAGACCGACACAATCAGCCGGCCCACCGGCGGAGCCCGACACAATCAGCCGGCCCACCGGCGGGGCCCGACACAATCAGCCGGCCCACCGGCGGCGCCCGACACAATCAACCGGCCCACCGGCGGCGCCCGACACAATCAGCCGGCCCACCGGCGGCGCCCGACACAATCAGCCGGCCCACCGGTCAGACCGACACAATCAGCCGGCCCACCGGCGGGGTCCGACACAATCGGCCGGCCCACCGGTCAGACCGACACAATCAGCCGGCCCACCGGCGGGGTCTGACACCGAACACCGAACTTCTGCAACTCAGTTATAACTGATTGGTCGGCCGCTGGGTCTGTGCTGTAGCTTGGGGAGCACGTGCTGATCGCTCACACAGCGACTTCTGTGAAGCTGGAACAATGCTGGCTCTTCGTGTCACTGCGGTTGGCCACAGAGATTTTCGCCAGAGAAACGTCAAACGACTTTCGACTGGAAGGAGCAGCTAGCTAAAAGTGGGCACTTTTCAATAAGCTGAGAAACCACGTACAAAGCAATTATGAAGTTGATGTCAATTTTATCATGAAGATTATAACAACTTCGCTAACGCTAAACCGCTAAACCGCTCTAAAAAATAGCGGAAGCTAACGCTAACCGCTATTTTGTATTATATGAATTGAGTTTCGGTTTGGTTCGTTGGTTCTAAAACGCTTACAAGCACAAATATTTGAATTAAAAAATTATGTATTGGAATTAATTTATACCTAAGTTTACAATCACATTCTTTAAGTATACACTGACTTTGTTTACTGTAAAATGTATTAAACTTTAATACATGAATAATACAAAATTGCATTCACTCTGGTTTGACCTTCTCCATCGCCTTGACGTGATGCTCGTTGCCCTTCACAACCATCAGCTTCTCATACATATATATATATATATATATATGTGTGTGTGTGTGTGTGTGTGTGTGTGTGTGTGTGTGTGTGTGTGTGTGTGTGTGTGTGTGTGTGTGTGTGTGTGTGTGTCTGCGGGTGTGTGCGTATTATGTATATCGGTACTACAAGGTGCTTGAGTTTCAATTGTACTGTTTATGCACTGTGCACTGGTTGTGCACTGCACAAACTGTTTGTGTGCTTTAAAAAAAGTTGTTTCCTTTGCTGCGGATCGTCCGTATGCGTTTTGCTTCGTGTAATATTTCCCCATCGATGTATAATATGGCTCTGTTTTGTGTACGGATTCGGTCGCGTCAGCCCGTCGTCCGACGCCAGCTCAGCGGTCACCACTACGTGAAGACTTGACAGAAATCAAAACCCCGACGTCACCTCTGGAAAATGGCTGGTTATCGTCCGAAAGGTGGCTAGCTATCGTCTGGAAGGTGGCTAGCTAACGTCTGGAGGGTAGCTAGCTATCGTCCGGAAGGTGGCTGGTCACCGTCTGGAAGGTGGCTACCTATCGTCTGGAAGGTGGCTAGCCGTCGTCTGGTCCACACCCTCAGCACGGGACACCCACGCGAGCCACGCGTTCACCATGGACAGCTAATGGCGTGTTGGCGCTTTACTGACGTATCCATGCCACCAACACTGTGGCCGGCCTGCGCTTTATCGCCATCGGACCACTTCAGAAACTGCTCCTAAAAGGCTTTCGCCGCAGCTTCAGCGACGTGAGAGATATATCGAAGACGTAGGGGAAATTCCGGTGATCTAGGTGATGGGCCTCAGATGCGTGTTAAAGGTCAAACACACGAGAGCAGATACCAACGGCGTGTGCGAGCTTCGGCTATGGTTGGTATATAATTGATGTGCTGAGATTGGATGCGATGCAACTCTGTGGTTGGGCGAATATGGCT
Source organism: Imbricaverruca yamaguchii (assembly GCA_034440575.1). NCBI lineage: Eukaryota > Metazoa > Arthropoda > Thecostraca > Neoverrucidae > Imbricaverruca > Imbricaverruca yamaguchii. Next base: position 114,826 of record JAOTOL010000736.1, on the reverse strand, counting down.
GAGCTGCGATGAGACGTGATGTGATTTAATTTATTCCGGTCCAGTGAACCCTTGTTCTTGGAATCATCATGGATAGGAAGGCAGTCAAGTAAGTGTTTACGGAATTATAATGGTGTGCTTTATGATGTTGGCTAATAGTGTTTATAAACTGTAGGCATTGGTGGGCACGGTTCCGCTAATCCGCTAAACGGTAATCAGCGAAGCTAACCTTTTCGCTAGCGGATTAGCGTTTTTTTGTGTAACTTTGGAAACCGTCAGCGGACCAATTGCCTTCCCCTAAATTTAGTTCCGCTATCTTTAAGTCCGCTTACAAAATTCGTACATGTTTCGTCATCAACTTTCAATAATATCTATATACATATATATATATATATATATATATATATATATATGTATATATATATATATATATATATATATATAATATATATATATAATTATATATATATATATATATATATATATATATATATATATATATATATATATATATATTATAATAGTACTAAGAATAATAAATAAGCTACATTAAACCCAAGTTTCGCCTATTCTGGCTGGAGCAGCATAGTAACAGCCACCTCAGCATGGTAAAGTGCGCCATGGGGACCATCGTGGAGACAACCCTGATGGAGACCAGTGACGAGAGCAGAAGCACCACCACCAATGAAGATGACGAGGAAGATGACTTCTTCAGCAGCATCACTCAACCGAGGGAGGGCAGGAGCCACATGTCACGGAGGTCCAAAGCATAGGACTTGGTGAAGGCCCGACTGGAGACCGGCTCGAAGGAGATCCTGACTGAAGTCGCCTTCTTGGATGAGCAGGTCTTGATCGACCTGTTGAACAAATGTAGCACCATCATCCCATCCAGTGCTGCAGTTGAGTGCCTGTTCCCTATAGGCAAATGTATATTGAGGTCAAAAGAGCCACCCTGTCAGACAACTTTGAGAGGTTGATGTTTATTAAGGGCAACCAGCGTCACGTCAAGGCGATGGAGAAGGCTCAGCCAGAGTGAATGTAATTCCTGATTATTGAAGTATTAAAGTTGAATACGTTTTTTACAGTAAATGACGTCAGTGTATGTTGAAAGAATGTGACTGTAAAGTAATGTATAATATAATTTAAATAAATCATTTATTAATTTAATTAGTTGTGTTTCAGGGTTTTAGAGCCAAAGAACCAAACCGAAGCTAAATTCATAAAATACAAGTTAGCGGTTAGCGATTAATGTTAGCTTCCGCAATTTTTTTTAGCGAGTTAGTGGTTTCGCGTTAGCGAAGTTAACTTTTCAGTGAGCGGATTAGCAGTTAGCGAAGCTTACTTTTCGGTTAGCTGTGCCCACCACTTATATATATATATATATATATATATATATATATATATATATATATATATATATATATATGTATATGTATATATATAATTTGTGTGTGTGTATATATACCGATATGTTTATGCACAGATACATATGCATGGCTCGAGCGAGGTTATTAACCTACGGCTGAAATATCTCCGGCGCTATCACTCGACAAAAACATCATCTCATGTAAATTGGCCGCTCAGCTTCGTACGACTCTTCAGCAGAATATGCATGACGAGTACAAGGAACGTAACAATACCAGCAAGCGGGCAATACCACTTGGGTTGTTCCGTGTGACATTTACCATATGTAATGGCCCTTCATTTCTCTTGGAAGAATTATGCTACGAATAATGGATCACTGAGTCCAGATTACAATGCGGCGCCTCGCTCCGACAATGTTATCGCAAGTGCACCAGGCTCGAAGGCGACCAATGAAAAATGGTGGGCCGATCTTATCGAAGGGATGTGATGAAGTTGACTATGCGGTCATTACCACCAACTCGGACAGCCGACACAGAATAACATCCCCGCAGTATCCACGTGACTTCTGCTTGACTGGGTAGACACAGCATGGCGCCATTGCCGACTCGCCTTGTATCGTTCGTGGCCGAGGCGCCGCGACTTTTTTACCGCGGTGTTCAGCAGGCAGCCACTCGTAACTCACCACACCAATTGGGTCTGCCTTTAGAGCATCCAGTGGAGATCGCCACTGCGATACCCGAAACAAACGTGATGAGCTGTGTTGCGATGGGCGAAGGAACCTCAGATACTGTTGTGATATGGCTAGTTGCATTTACGTTATGTTAATCATGGCACAGCCTGTCCGATTAACAACACCTCGACGTGACAGAAACCATCGGCTGGACATACATGTCCGGAGGAAGTTCGAGTCCTCACATACCGGTTGATTGCCAGTTGTTTTTGGCACTTATCATGATGATGCCTGCAATCACGCGGTATATATCCACACACCGGGCCAGAGAATAGGCGCAAGCCCTGTTGCGGAGCTCCCCTCCAATTCCATCAAGAAATGTCGGGTCACGTCGCATCAGATCGATCCAGCTTTTGCACAGCCATACTCCCACGCACAGGTTGCCCGATTGCTTTGACCACCAAAAAAATAATGAATAGTAACATAGCATGCAGCTGCTTCACCAATGCGGCACACGGCATATCCCCAGCAGCGAACAGGGGACGACAAGCATACTTTATGTACCGCAGACCAGGCAAAGTAACCCAAAATGAGCTACATAAATATCCATCTGCGTGTTTCCTTTCGCTACCACTCGCACAGGAGATGGGGGCGCTGATGACGGGTGCTGATAGCGGACGCCGAACAGCTCATAGCCGAGACCGCCACCCAGTCCTCAGTGCATGCGATTATCCGGGCAAACTGTACAATGTGGATATGTATCATAACCTCCACAGTTCATAACCTCCATTGGAGGTTATGAACTGTGGAGGTTATGATACGCTGTCATGCAATGTGCCACACCAGCAGCGGGCACTCTGCAGTGAGCCACACGATCCTGCCCGAGAGGAGGCCCGACGCGCCGACGGCGCCTCACCGTCCGGAGAAGAGCTACCGGAGGCTGTTCCCCGGCGGCGACACTCTTGACCAGACTCCGCCGTCCAGGCTGCTGTTCTCGAGCCGCTGTTCTCCTGTCCGCTGTTCTGACCGACGCTTTGCCCGGCTGCTGTTGTTCGGCCGCGCTGACCCGAGTGACTGGCTGCAACCGGATCCGCGCTGTTCCCCGGGCTGACCTTCTGCCGACCGCCGCCTCAGCCGCTTCCTCAGCCGCTCCGGTACACGACGCCCAGGGACGCCATGTCATACACTCAGCCGCTCCGGTTCACAACGCCCAAGGTCGCCATGTCACACCCTCAGTCGCTCCGGTACACGACGCCCAGGGACGCCATGTCACACCCTCAGCCGCTCAGGGTCGCCATGTAACACCCTCAGCCGCTCCGGTACGCGACGTCCAGGGTCGTCATGACACACCCTCAGCCGCTCCGGTACACGACGTTCAGGGTCGTCATGTGAGACCCTCAGCCGCTCAGGGTCATCATATCACACCCTCAGCCGCTCCGGTACACGACGCCCAGGGACGCCATGTCACACCATCAGCCCCTGCCTCAGCCGCTTCCTCAGCCGCTTCTTCAGCCGCCGCCTCAGCCGCCGCCCCAGCTGCTCAGCCGCTGCGGTCCGCCATGACGCACGCCCAGGGCCACCACGGCGCTGGGACGGCCCGGTCGGCGGGGACACCGCCCGACGGCGGACGAATGAGCCGGCCGGCACCGCTCCGTGCGGCTACCGCTCACCGCTGATGTCGCCCAGATAGGAGGCGTCCCACGACAGCCGCGAGGAGCGTCCTCGTTCACCCGCGGCGACGGCGAGCGGCGAAAAACGGCGCGCGGCACCGCGCCAGGATCGGCACCAGGTGGCGTTCGGCCAGCTCGCTGACACAACAGCGGCAAACGCAGGTGTGTGGCACAGTAAGTGCTTTTAAAACACAGAGCTAAGTTTGTTTCTTAATTATGTTCATTGATGTTCACTCCGCTCTCCATCTCCCACCCATTAATGCGTTAACAGTGATAGTGCCGTGCACAGACGATGTCCGGTGTGTACAAGTGTAGGGTATCATATATTACAATGACTTGGCACGATTATGTGATATGTTGTGATCGATGTACGCGCTGGGTCAACTAGTCTGATACATAGACTCACCACACACATACACCAACGCACCAACAGGCCGAAACTCGGGCCATCCGCGGCCCGAAACGTGACTACGCCGATTCGCAGACTCATCAGCAAACGAAGGTGTTCCTGGACTGTTGTTTTGTGACTGTTGGAGGCCTCAGATGAGTTGTATGCACATTTGTGAGGCCTCAAATGAGTCGCCACCGAGCGGCTGCACAATGAGGCTGCACTGAGGCACTCCTCCCAACATACATCAGTCAGTGCAGCTAGCGACGCGTATGTGAGCACCTCTGCGACGTAAGCGTGAAAACGTTCATGTGCAGTGGCATAACCGAGAATGTATCCGGGAACCTGACCCAAAATACAGCGCGGTACCGAAAAGGCTTTCGGCGCACTTCGCACGCCGATAATTTCTGGTTTGGAGTGATGCAAATCCCAAAATTGTTTGCTTGATATAGTATATTTGTAGGTCCCCGGCCTCCCCCTCCCCCACTGGCGGCACCGCCGTTTGTGTTAGTATGCCAGAGCAAACAAAACACTTTGTGAATGCATCACAATAAGAAAGATGTTCTCCTATAAATATATCAGAGACAAAACACCAGAAGACGTTTCCGCGGCGGCAACTTCTCCATCAACAGCGGAGACTGCGCTTTGTGGGAGCGACGGGCGCGTTTCTACTGGCCCCACCGGCGACGTTTCCGCGAATTCACGAGGCAGGGGCGCCACCAGCTACGTCAGCTGACGGCCGGAGTGTAGCGAACGGGCCGACGTCACGGCGCCGCCGGGTCTGTCCCTCGCCTGACCTGGTGACCCACTTCCGTCCTGGCACCGGCACACCCGCCCGACCGCATCTGCAGCGTTGCACGCGACCTTGCAGCCGCTCCAAAGCCGGAGCGCGGGTGGCAGAGGTCGACCGGCACACCGCCGCGAACTCGGTGCTCGTGACCGGGGCACGGTCAGCCTGCAAGGCGCCAATGAATACCAAGCGGGGTCCTTGCCGCACCCGGAAGCACCACTTCCCGGCGGATCGGAGAGCGCACTGGCGCCTGCGGCATGCTGCGGCATGACTAAGGTAGCATGCTGCGGCATGCCACCAGTCGAGTCGCCAGATGCCACGACGGTATCTGCGCGCGCTGCAATGCCACGCTCGCCGCGGGTTCCGGCTTGGATATTTCGCGTGTCATCGCAAGCTGATGTGTCATCACAGAGCTGATTTGCATGTGCGGCAGGCTTAAGAGATTAGCTCTCGCATGGGTGAGTTAAGACGGAGGTGTTGCTGGTCCATGGTCGCACCAAGGTCGTCGGCTGTAGAGTTTATCGGTGAGAAAGTGTCCAGCGCACGACTGCATAGGGAGAGAGAGAGAAAGGGAAGGAAGGGATGGATTTAGGGAAGAAGTGTTTGAGAGAGAGAAAGGGTGAAAGAGAGAGAGGGATAATGAACAGAATACCAACAATATCGGAGAGAGTGATGGCGAGACTGCTGCAATAAAGACCACGGCGAAGCGAGACTGCGGTACATAGATGACCTCATATGTATAAATATTATATATATATATATATATATATATATATATATATATATATATATATATATATATATGTGTGTGTGTGTGTGTGTGTGTGTGTGTGTGTGTGTGTGTGTGCATATATATACATGTATATATATATATATATATATATAGCCAGAACATAGCCTCACAGAAAGCGTATGCTACAGGAACACTAGGAAGTTGAGTAAGTGGAGCACCAACACCTCTCCAGCATAAAGTTAGCAGGCGAACATGATGAGCTTATCTCGGTTTTAGCCGGCGAACCTGAAGAGCGTATCTCGGTGCTCGGGTTAGTCTAAGTTATCGCACCAAAATTAATCATGTTGGATTAGTGCCAAGCAGTTTGGCCTGGCCCGTCCAGCATTAATCTTAGCAACGGCCACGGTTCCTGAGAACACACAAATCACTGGGACATGGTTACCATCTGCACAGGGTATCAGTATATGGTTACCACTATCGCAGGCTACCAGACATGGTCACCATTTCCACTGACTACCAGCATATGGTTACCACTTCCACGGATTACCAGTGCATGGCTACCATCTTCATAGCTGTCAATATGTGGTCAACATCTATACAAGCTACCACGATATTGTTACCATATCCACAGACTACCAGTATGTGGTTACCGTATGAACAGGCTACCAATATATGGTTACCATATACACAGGCCTCAATGATATGGTTATCATTTCCATAGGCTACCAGCATTTGATGACCATGCCTACAGGCTACAACAATATAGTTACCATCTCCACAGGCTACCAGCATGTGGCTTCCGTCTCCACAGGCTACCAGTATATGGTTCCCATCTTCACAGGTTGCCAGTATATGGTTACCATCTTCACAGGTTCAATGAAGTCCCACAAAAGCAACCTTTTCTGGTGAAGTCATCTTCAACAACATGTCCCGCCAGTCCAAAGGACAGCATGTTTCCTCGTGCTGAACTCATGTTCAGCGCTGTGGAGGCAAGACATCATTATTGACGCCCGCCATGATATATGCGGCCTTCTGATCGATATATTGTTCCCGGCATCATACGTGTGGTCTGCTCGTGGATGCATGCTCCTGGTATAATGCGTGTGGCATGCTGGTCGATACATGTTGTTTTAGGCCTGGTACATACCATGCATGAGACCCGATACCGTACACGAGACCATGTACACGGACAACGATTCGCGGAATCGATTGAGAGAAATGTACGCACCAGCTACGAGGCTCTTATTCTGGGGGTGACCCCATGTTGTTGCATTTTGAATTAAAGAGGCATTGATGGACGGATGAGAGAACATCAAGTAGCACAATAAACGACGTATATAATGACACCCACAGTCATGGAAAATACCCATGCGCGTGTGTATTAAGCCGGGACAACACATTTCACGAAACAAAATAAACAAGTTCTTGACATATAAAGCATTCACTAACATATGATGTTGAACCTCCTATTCCTGAGACTAGATAAGCGAAAGGGCCGAAGTCCTAGTTTGGCTATGCAGAGCACGCGCTGAGTGGCACACTCACTTCTTCACGCCGGAAATCCTGGCATGCATTGTTCACCGCCTGTGCTCTACGCCCTGCCGTTGTCCTGCGTCCTGCGTCCTGCGTCCTGCGCCCTGCGTCCTGCGTCCTGCGTCCTGCGTCCTGCTCCCTGCGCCCTGCCGCTGTCCTGCGCCGTGCAGGCCAGTCAGCTGTCAGAGCCCTGCGCTCTGGGCCCTGCGTCCTGCGCCCTGCGCCCTGCGCCCTGCTCCCTGCGCCCTGCGCCCTGCGCCCTGCGCCCTGCGTCCTGCGCCCTGCGCCCTGCCGCTGTCCTATTCCGTGCAGGCCAGCGGCAGTCAGCTGCAGGCGGGCGAAATACATGCCAAAATGCTGCAATTCGCCCGTGGGTTCGAGTCGCACGTGCGATGTACTGCGCAAGCACCACGCCAGCACGGCAATTAATAGCAATACGCTAAGCTAACTAGCAATACGCAGGCAGCACCTAAGGCAACACCTGTGGTGCTGCCTGCATTTACTTGGATGCTCCTCCGTTTTGATGTAGCAGCACGTGGCGCGCTACCCTCTCCACTCCGCTGCTCTTCAGGACTGCCATATCCCGCCGATGACGGTGACCGACACTGGGCCGTCTCCCGACGGTGACCGACACCGGGCCGTTCCCCCGGTGGTGACCGACACTGGGCCGTTCCCCGGTGGTGACCGACACCGGGCCGTTCCCCCGACGGTGGCCGACACTGGGCCGTTCCCCGACGGTGACAGACACCGGGCCGTTCCCCGACGGTGACCGACACTGGGCCGTTCCCCCGGTGGTGACCGACACCGGGCCGTTCCCCGACGGTGACCGACACTGGGCCGTTCCCCCGACGGTGACAGACACTGGGCCGTTGCCCCAGCGGCGACCGACACGTGAAGTCATGTCTCGCGTGCTGTCGGCGCGCATTGCCGCCGGGTTCTCCTAATTAAATGACCCTCAGTCGGCGGGCGGCACCTGGCGCCACCTGGGGCCGTCCAGCGCCAGAGAGCAGCGACACCGTGGTGGGGCCGTGGCCGCAGTCGTGGCGTCGGCATCACCGGCCGCGGTATAGCGCCGTAGCTGTATTTACCGCCGATACGTGTCGCCAGCTCGGGGACCACAAACTGTGACTACTGAAGCCAGCTGACACGTGCAGCGAGGCGGTAGCTCAGGGGGACGGTGTGTGGCCAATACTGAGGGAGTGGCCAATACTGAGGGTGTGGCCAATACTGAGGGTGTAGCCCATACTGAGGGCGTGGCCAATACTGAGGGTGTGGCCCATGCTGAGGGTGTGGCCAATACTGAGGGTGTGACCAATACTGAGGGTGTGGCCAATACTGAGGGTGTGGCCAATACTGAGGGTGTGGCCAATACTGAGGGTGTGGCCAATACTGAGGGTGTGGCCAATACTGAGGGTGTGGGCAATGCTGAGGGGAGGTAGTGGGGTGTGCGGCCAATACTGAGGGGAGCTGGCTGGGTGTGTGGTCAAAACTGAGGGGAGGTGGTGCGGTGTGTGGACAATACTGAGGGGCGATGCTTCGTGCATAACCGATACCTAGGGACGGTCATGCAGGTGTGTGGCCAATACTGTAAGGCAATGATGTGGTGTGTGGCCAGGACCGCAGCCAGAACGGAAATTTCTGCCTTGGCATGTGTAAATCCCCAAATGTCTTACTTCATCCAGCGTGTGTTTTGTTTCTCAAGGGGGTTCCTTGGTCGCACCTCTGTGTATGGGGAATACTGAGAAGCCACACCAACGTACACAGTCGATACCGTAATGATACTGACACCTAGGGGCGGTGATGCAGTGCATGGTTGGACAATACTGAGGAGCAACGGTGAGGTACGTGGCAAATACTGAAGGCCGGTGGTGAGGCGTGCGGCCAATACTGAGGAACAGTGGTAATGTGTGTGGTAAATACTGAGAGGCGATGGCGGGTGAACAACTGATACCTAGGGGCAGTGGTGGGGTGTGCCGCCAATCCTGTGAACGGGGGCTTCTGGAAGGCAGTGATGTGTGACTGTTACGCAGCTCGCAGCATTATTTTCGCCACTGAATCTTTGTCAAAAGATAAGCAGAACGAGGTAAACAAATGAGCATGGTGCCAGAGTCCGTTAGATGTGAAGACAAACTGCAGATCAGCTGGCACACGAACAGGCTGTCTGGCCACTCCAGGGCGGAACAACAGCTGCATTCTAGGAAATGCAGAGATAAGCTCGTACCAATATTAGCTTCCGCTATCTTCATAACTTGTGAACTGATCGTAAAGCCGCCACCGAGTCAGCGCGTGGTCTCGACATTGTGGCCGCAACTGGCTCAGAAGTACGACGAATTGTGGCGAATCAGACGTGTTCTGAAGACCACTCCGCTGGTTCTGTGGCGAATCAGACGTGTTCTGAAGACCACTCTGCTGTACGCGGAACAAATATCAGCTGATATTTCCGGAGGCTGAACGCATTTCGTCAAGCCAGAAGAGCCACCGTTGTGGACCGGCTCCACAAGAGCCACCGTTGTGGACCGGCTCCAGAAGAGCCACCGTTGTGGATCGGCTCCAGAAGCCCACCGCTGTGGACCGGCTACAGGAGTTCACCGTTGTGGACCGGCTCCAGAAGCCCACCGCTGTGGACCGGCTCCAGAAGCCCACCGTTGTGGACCGACTCCAGAAGTCCACCGTTATGGATCGGCTCCAGAAGCCCACCGCTGTGGACCGGCTACAGGAGTCCACCGCTGTGGACCGGCTACAGGAGTTCACCGTTGTGGACCGGCTGCAGTGTGCGGTCTGCTCCGCCGTCCGCAGAGCCGCCGGGCTCGTGCTGTGCTCTGTATGCAGAACAGTGGACCGCCGCCACCCAGTTCGCCACTCTTCAGGTTATAAATGCGTCCAATAAATACACTAATGCGACGATTCTTATTCCTGACTAACAGAGCGGACCATTTATACCGAGCGGATGCAGAAATGCCTGCGGGCAGCGCGGTGGCGTCGCGCCGTCTTCTCTGGCGGTACGCCGCAGAGAAGGAAGCCTCCGGCCGGCCGGCCGGCTGGACTTTCCATACTGCGAGGTGCCGGGTTCGAATCTTGCTGACTACTCGACGTTTTCGCGAATCGTTATCCTTCGGCACGAAAGAATGGTGCTGCATCGCTAAATAGGTGAGCGCATCGTGCAAGAGGAATGAAAGCTGTTCAGCAGACTTCGGGGCCTACTTTAGCGTGCTGACTGGGTGAGGCATCTGCTATCGATTCGTTTTGTTTCATTTTTAGTTGTAAATTCGCCGATCCTGGCCAACTATATCATTGTCGTGATATAGTTGGCCTATATATTAATTATCTGCTATATTTTGTCGCCGTCGCCCCCGCCCCTTGTGAGCATTTCTTAGCATATGCCCTGAGCGTACCTATGTGTCAGTTGACTGATACGGACAGCTTTAGAGCGACCACATCAGCACGAGTCCGAGGTTTAGTATGCATAGTGCGGGGGTGACTTCGCCCCTGCTCTATGTGCATGGTGGTCGGTAAATTGGCTCAAAACACGACTTATGCCTTCGAGAGCTGGCTGCGACACCAGCGTAGTGTCTCGACAGAGGCGTGTCGCGGTAGTGACATGCCCAGAGAAACACCATGGTAGTGATCTGCCAGATATACAGCATAGAGAAGCATGCCAGAGAAGCACTGCTGTAGTGCATCTGATGCAGATACGCTACAGTACTGTCACTCGACTCCAGGGGTGGGTACTCTCAAGTAGTGTCCCATCAAATACAATACGGCGCAGCCCCGCCAGAGACGCATTGCGTATCGCTCATGCCGGCCAAGCTCGGTAGCCAGAAACCACAGCATTCATAGGTGTAAAACGTGGCTCCGCATGTACAGCGCCAACTTCTGTCCGTTCCGGTGCATTGTTGCTGCGTCGTGTAATTAATGTAGCGTAATTTTGATCGTGTGCCGACAACCACGTCACCGATTCTCCGCCGCAAGGAGGCCCTTCAATATTGACCGAGTGCAAACGTGTGACGAACAGGGTTAAAGAGATGAAGGCGATGATGAACATGGTAAGCATGTTCTCCGCAAAGGTCCGAGCGAGGGTGGCATCCAGCCGTCACCACGGTGATGTTAGATTTGGACGCTACCTGACGATGCACATTAGCGAATGACGTTTGGATGCAGTAGCCATAGCAACGACGTGTGGCTGTGTATGTTTGCTTACTTGTTTGTTGAGGCGGGGAGGAGAAATAACAGAGTTTAGAGGCAATAAATACAGTGTAAACACTGGTTTCATTAGCTAGCAACTACTGGTACGTACTAGCTGTGTTCCTCCCTCCCCCGTTGGCTGATATCGTTCCACCGGTGTTCCCGCCTCCCTCTCTCTCCCTCCTTCCTCTCCTCTCTCCTTCCTCCCTCAACTGAAACATACGGCCTAGCGGTGATCCTGCCTCCCTCAACTAAAGCATACGGCCCCAGCGCGGTGTTCCTACCTGCCGTAACTGATGCGCACGCCCCGAGCCGTCCTCCTGTCGGACTCAATTGGCCGATATGGCCCAGCTGTTTTTGATATTTTCAGCGAACGTCACGGATACGCTCACAAGAAGAGACAGCAGCTCAGCTGCAGCTTGTTGACTGTCAGGTTACCCACCGCTGCCTGTCTTCCCGGGCTGAGGAGCCGGCAGATCTCAGTCGACGTCTCTACGTCACTGGGGTGGAGAGAAGAGTCCTCCGGTTCACTTAACCTTAAGAGCCTGCGGGCCCGATGACCGTTCATAGCTCCCACAGCAAATATTTGTGGTCTCGTTCACTTCTCATCCCAAGGCGGAGAGACATGCAAAAGTGTCATGCTTCCAAGAAGCCAATGGTTGTGGAGAACGTAAATTCTACAGAACTGCATGTCTTCGCTGCCTTTCCATCCGTCAGGCTCGCGGACATTTTGGCAAGCTGGCGAGTCTTTCCCCTTCAGTTCTTTCAGTTTTCTTTTCAATATATTTGGTGCATCTCCAAAGCTTTTGTTCCAAGATAAGCGCCACATGTCGCTTTTCGTCGAGGCACCTGGCTCTGCCAGCTAAAAGGTTGCGGTATGGTGTATCTGGAGCCGGTTTATACTGTGACTGGCACGAACTCAGCCCCGTTCTGCTTCCTCGGCCCAAGCAAACGGTGACAGCCGTGTACTCAGGTGCGTGTGGCCAAGTTCCTCCGGTGCCTGCTGGCTCTTCTGCAAGCTGAGGAAGTCTTTGAAGAGCTGCGTTTCTCCTTAAGTCTTTTATTGATATTTTTGTTCCGACTAGTGTGAATGTAGCCTGTTCCTACACCACACTGGTAGAAGAGTAAAACAATCATTAATATAAAATACATCATATCGTCAATGGCCGACAATGTTGCAACAATGTAAGACTCTTAAAGTTTCCAGCTGAAACCTCGCTAAAACTCTGGAACTTGCAGCTAAGAAATGTATACCTGCAACATGCTTGCAATTTTGCTCAAGCACACTTTCTTATCTCTACATCTTGGGGAAGTATAAAGATAGAGATGTATTTGCATTGCTGTCTCGCATGAACTAGTATCTAACAGGGGGATAATTATTTTCCTCTCTCCAAACGTAATCGCACATGCTTGCACTAACTTGATTGCACTTCGTTATATTTGGGAAGAACCTCTGATGTATGATAACACGATGCACCTTGATGCTGCGTACACAAAACTGTGACAAAAATAGTTTCAGCTTAGTAATATATGCACATCCTAAAGACGCTGGGGTAGATCCACAAGAATAAAATGTTGAGCGAATCACGTGATCCCGTGCGGCAGCGCTAAAGCTCAAAGGCTGCCCAGAACTCCTTGGATTTGGATGCATTCGAACCAAGTGAGCATACGTCACAAGTGTCCCGACTCTCAGGATGGAAAAGAATAGGGAAACTGGAATTTTGCGGCTATTGTAAAGATTCGTGGAGATATGTCCATTTCGCACCTCCCTTCTCCTAGATCCACCAGTGCAAACATGTGAAAAATGAAAACGTCATGCCGTCTTTAGTATTTAAAATATGGAATGACGTGATGATGCAACCATTGTCTGCGCAAGCCAAAATAACACGCCAGAAGTTAGAGCGATAAACCAGTCGCAAAGACATGTGGACGGTGGTCGAGTATTGATGCACAGTGACCATTCAAAACTAAGAGGGCACGAAACTCCAGTATATCAAGCGTCATTGGGTGTTATTTTAGGCAACTGTTTCTCACCCAGACAGCTAGCCAACAGTCAACTTCGAAATACAACGACCGGAAAGCCTGTCGCAATGCAGCGCCTCCAACTGGTCTGAAGCCGGTGCTTGCCTCCGGAAGAAATTCTGCAGTTCTTGGAATAGCAAAGTTCGACGGAGGATGTGTCCCTGATGCGTCATCTTCCCGAATGGTCATGCTCAGTTGTTTCTTCCAGCATTCGTTCTCCCCTTCATTTCAGACATGTCGCTTTTTAAAATATAATTTGTTATCTCCTGATTTCGTTTTCCCTTCCCAAGTTCGATCAAGAGTGTACCCAGGCAGACGTACCGCGGGTGACGGGCCGGCAGCCGCGCCAGCCGACGCTGCGACTCGGCGCCGACGGGTGCCTTGACGTGCCTTGACGTCCCTTGACGTGTTGGCCGTCGGCGACCTTTGCTGCCGACGTCGGCACCACAGCTGGACAGCTGGTCTGGCGGAGGTGGTGTTGGGCAGCTGGACATGGTCTGGTGGAGGTGGTGTTAGGCAGCTGGGCATGGTCTGGTGGAGGTGGTGTTGGGTAGCTGGACATGGTCTGGTGGAGGTGGTGTCAGGCAGCTGGACATGGTCGGGCAGAGGTGGTGTTGGGCAGCTGAGCATGGTCGGGTGGAGGTGGTGTTGGGCAGCTGGACATGGTCGGGCGGAGGTGGTGTCAGGCAGCTGAGCATGGTCGGGCGGAGGTGGTGTTGGGCAGCTGGACATGGTCGGGCGGAGGTGGTGTTGGGCAGTTGGGCATGGCCGGGATGCTGGCACGACAGCTGGGCATGGTCTGGATGCTGACACGACAGATGGGCTTGGTCGGGGGAGGGGGTGGAGTCCGACAGATCGCGTGCAGGAGAGGGGCGTGGCCGCCGGCCCTGTCGGCCGCCGCATTGATTGGGGTCCAACAAGCTGACGAGAGAGGGCGAAATTCGTCAGACGGTGGTACTCACCGCCTGCGGCAGCCATTCCGGCCAATGGGTGCACCAGCCATTCCGGCCAATGGGTGCACCAGCCATTCCGGACAATGGATGCACCAGCCATTCCGGACAATGGATGCACCAGCCATTCCGGACAATGGATGCACCAGCCATTCCGGACAATGGGTGCACCAACCATTCCGGACAATGGGTGCACCAACCATTCCGGTCAATGGATGCACCAACCATTTGGGCCAGTGGGTGCACCAACCATTTGGGCCAGTGGGTGCACCAACCATTCCGGCCAATGGATGCACCAACCATTTAGGCCAATGGGTGCACCAACCATTCCGGCCAGTGGATGCACAAACCATTCCGGCCATTGAATAAACCAGCCATTCCGACCAGTGGATGCACCAACCATTCCGTCCAGTGGATGCACAAACCATTTCGGACATTGAATGCACTAGCCATTCCGGTCAATGGATGCACCAACCATTCCGGACAATGAATGCACAAACCATTTCGGACGTTGAATGCACTAGCCATTCCGGCCAATGAATGCACCAACCATCTCAGCAAGTCAATGCACCAGCCATCTTTGGCCAATCAATGCATCAGCCATCCCAGCCAACGAATGGAGCAGTCAGCATGCGCTGATGCTTTAGGACGGTGTTTGATATTTGGTGAAAAGCTTGCGTGGCTGTTGTATCGGGGACCGTGGACGCCTTCTGGTGGTGCTGGGTACATGCCTGATGGTGGACACTGAGACGATACTATGCCGCGGGCAGGCCGATTCCCAAGAGCGTTAACGCAGCTGCAGAGAAGCGGGAGGCTCGACGGCATTTCTGTAAGCATGTCAGCTGTGTGAAGTGGCCGCGCGCCAGCCTATATATTCTTCAATGTCCGGCAAATGGTTTCATTCAGAGCTGGACACACAGGGGGTCATGCTCCCGTGTCCGTTTCACGCTGAGTTCAGAAGCAATGCAGCATTATGCAAAGCCAACGGCCGGCTGAGAGGGAGCGTGATGGATTACGACTTGGCGACAAAGCAACGCACAAATCCCTGTCGAGGCTAACTCTTCTCAGTTGCTGACCGCGATGGTAGTCCAGTAAATAAATTGTCAGCATGAAAAATCGCCCCGATGAACGCGAACAGATTCCGGGCGTAGCGTCTGCGGCAGTCAAGCGATCCGTCCTGCGCCTCACGCTCCAGTGAATTCCGGTCGCATCCGGAGTCCGCCGACGGACCAGCGCGGCGGCCGGGCCCGGTCACGTCACGAGCGAGGACCAATCAGCGGCCGGTACACGGCGCGGCCGCCGGACGGGTCGGGGCGGTCACGGTCACCGACGCGTGCGCGCATCCTGCACATTCCCCTGCACAACATAATGTCATGCTGTGTGGGAAATGCAGGAGATAAACTTTCAAATCAATGTGGCCGAAAGAAGTCAGTCTTGTTCGGCTACCACCTACCGTCTGGCCGACGGCGGAACTAGAACGCCTCTCACTTGGACCGTGTCCCCACAGGGCCATCTGCCGCCGATCTGGGGGTGCCGCCGCCGACCCCCCCCCCCCCTGATACTTCAGACGACACCCACATCAGACTCGGACTCGATGCAATGGCGACAATCTGGCTGTGCGTAGAATATCCGATTTGTTATGGATTTGTGCCATATTTGAAACACTCTCTTATCGTAAGAGCATCCTGATGACTTTAAATCTCTCAGTATCACAATGCCTATGAAATGCTCATTAAATCCTTCAAGCATGGCTGCTGGACCGCAGCTACTTAAAAGAACTCGTTTAGCATCTAATTTGTGACATCAGTTAAGTGCGTGATCTTGGTTCGGTGCTGGCGCGCCTAGTATTTTGACCGTTCCGAGTCGTGTTTCACGGACAATCCACCTTCGGAGAATCATACATCGGAAGATCATACACTAGATGATTACATCCCAGTTCTCAAGCCTATGCAACGCCACTGAGTGAGTCATGGGAGGAGAGGTAGAGTGGCGAGGGGTGGGCTGCTTGTGTGAGCGTGCCGACAGGTCGGGTCACGACCTGTCGTGCGATCCCACGACCTGACATGGCGCCAGGACGGTGGACCGGTGCCGCGCTCCCAATAGAGACGAGACATGCTGTACGCGGTCCGTTAAGGCCCGAGTTGAACAAAGACACATTGCGTTTAAAGCCAGCTGTGTGCTGAAGGCGACACACCTGCCTCCCGACGTTGGCGATCTGAATATAGGATTAGATCAGGGTCAGGGCCACATGCAGCCATGGACTGATGCTTTGTCACACCGTAAGAAGTTGATGTACATGCAGGTCACGAGCGCCGATCTATGAGCGTCGATAATTCCTCTTGGGCATCCAATTGTTCCACGACATTCCAGCCCTTGGAATCATTCACCGGAATATAAGAACGCACCAAATATCCGACGATCACCAGAATGAGAAGCTAATCAAATAACAGACCTCGGCGCAAATGGATATGGCAAGTGCTTTGCAAGAGAACGAACGCAACGGAACGTATCACCTCACTTCTGCGGACAAATCGTTGCGCTAATCTTCCGGTGCCCGGTTGCCATGGCGACAAAGTACCTCCGCAATGTATCCTCGGTCGACCGGCACGAGATTATTGGTGGCCGACGCACGTGAGGTTGGCGTCGGGCCCGCATCAACACGCATGACCTCCGGTGCCCGATGGCTCCCCCGGGTCGGCCCGCGCCCGCCGCCCTTGGTCGCCTCCACTTTATGCATGACGGTGGCTGGCACGAGTATTTCCCTGGGCGGCGTGTTTGGCCGGTGGGCGGAGCGTCGTCATATGCACTGTGACCTCTCGACACGGTCGCTGCACGGCATTAGACAGGCCGGGTCATCAAGTGTACTGACTTGTCTGACACCCCCCATCCCCCCACCTTACCACTACCCTCGGATATTTCTGACCGCTCTTGCCACCGTGTATGTTGCGAATGAAGAAATCGAGTCGGAAAGAATGTACACTCTCTATTGATGGCTTCACGAATGGCACACGACAACGCCTGAACACGAACTAATCTGCTGCTCGCCTCACGTCCGACGACCACAACAATGCTACCACCGGCCACACCCTCTGCCACGCAGACAACTTCCAGCACCTCAGCGCTTCCAACGGGTGCAGGGTTTTTCACATTCAAATGCACACGCATGTTAAATTTCCCTCTGCACAAACACCAGCGCAGGTGTATCATCAGAGGCATCTAGCGGAGGCTTTCTAACTATTGACAACTCTGGAGCTCAGGTGCGCCATCTATGGAGCCACATAGTTGGCGCTTATTGATACATCTCTCAGTCTGCAACAGTGTAATCCCTTCCTGGAGCCACCAGGTGAATCGCTATTCATTGTCAGTGAAGTCAGTACATCCCACTCGGCTCAGCAGGAGGGAGCAGCGTTGCATTGGCACTCCATATCGGGTGCCATTGCAATAATACCATGCATGGGGCAACCTACATTTGTTCCAGGGTCCAGGGCAACCATTCATCTCTAGCCATGAGAAGACGCAATATGGTTGAGGCATCGTCCACGGGGCAGGTAAAGCGTAATAGTTCAGTAGCCACCTGACTGCTTCCCAGCTCATGAACAATGCACATCGTAATGAATAGCTAAAACCGGGTGAATGCCACAAGGAATTTGGCGAATGTCTGACCTGCCAATAGACCAGCTCACGGGGACCTCCTACCGTCCATGGGACGTGATGACAATCTCATCAGTTGTCGCCAGCGTTTCGAAGCACAGTCACACATGTGAGCCATGCAGATATCTGGGTGTCTGTGCCGCACCAGATCGTCCCAGGCATCTGCCGCGTCCGCCATTGTGGACACACATCCTCAGCTTCCCCGCCTGAGGAGCACGCCCAGGTCGTGTGGTACACGTCCTCAGCTTCCCCGCCTGAGGAGCATGCCCAGGTCGTGTGGTACACGTCTGAGGCCTGAGGAGCACGCCCAGGTCGTGTGGTACACGTCGACCCGCGGGCTCTGAACGGGAGCGACGACCAGTCGCAGCAGTTGGCACTCGTGGAGATCACTGCACAGCTGCTCTCAGAGTCGACCGCCGCCGTACGCCGAACTTGGCGCAGTCGGCCGGCCTTCGGTGACGCCGATTTCCGGCCGTCTCCGAACGGGAAGCTGCACGTGCCTCCTCGTCTGGAATTTCACCGGCGAAACTTGCAGGAAATGGTTGTCAAACGTTGGCGGACGCACCAGTCCAGCTTCGCTTTGCATCACGTGGTGTAACGCGAGTGCCAAAAAATTGACTGAAGCAGCGTGGGTGGGAGGCAAGCTCGGCACAAAAAAGCGTACAGAAGTCCGGGAACATGTAGCGATCGTCTACATGCCACTCGGCGCAATCTCACTCTTTGCTATAATTCAATAACATGCGCGATGGTTCACGTCATTGATTCGTGTTTAGTATACTCCACAAATGTAACTCCGCCATAACCCTGCCTGCATAGACTCAAGCCCGATGAAGATGACTCTAGTCTATTATACAACTGTGCGGTTGTATACATGCTTACTCTTGGCCAGATCTGGTTTTACATCAAGAATTCTTGGTGGTTTTGCATCCAAGGCGTAGAGCGGAAAACTATTTATTGGCCTGCGAGTTGCAAACTGGTGTTGCTCCTTCACGCATCCTGCAGTAGCACGTGGAACACGTGGCACGTGCTACAATACTGCACGCCGGCAGTGCAACCAAACATCTATTGTTTTCGGTAGCGCAATGGCTGACGCTGGCTACAATTTGTTGTCACTCAGGCGATAAATTGAGTTGTCTCCAGGAATAGTTGGGTAGGAATTGTCTTGCACAGGGACAAAGCAATGTCACCGACTTTGAATGTTGGAGGCGTGGTCAAGAGGGTTTTATGCTCTTTTTCGTGCCCGGCCATAGAGGATCCACGTAATGTTCTGAATCCAACGAGGTTCCATTTAAAAGAGGTCACATATTAGCCGGTCACATTGGCTTATTCCACAAAATGTACGCTCTGTATGAGATGTTTCGTATGCGACAAACCCCAACATTGATTTACCTTCGAGCGGAACAGAAAGTGATGAAATGAAGCGAAATGAAATGAGAACACGTTACCAATGTCACTCAGGCAACAGACACACTTATAGCTTGTGATACAATAGAACAAGGCTGAAATTGGACAATATTAAGATGTCCGATGCAGGTGTGACAGGTGTGCATAGTGCGTAGTTGTGACGCACGCGTTGGTTGTATTTTCTAACAGCTTGTGTTCATAGATGCTGATTTTGTCAAGGAAAAACTAACTTAGTAATGCTCGAGTTTGAACCACTGACGCTGAAAATGATAGCTGTACGATTTTGATGATCTTCAGTCTTTCAATCTCATGAGGGTTTAAGGCATAACGTATTGTTCTCAGGCACGCGATGACCGTATCGGCCACGTCTCCCTAGTAGCGACATCATCGCTAAAAAAGGCTTCTTAACGTTCTGCCTATCCAAAAATGCTACTTAAATTAAAGTACACGAGCATCACTGATGACACATTCAGAGGTGTCATTACACCAGCGTCGCATAGCATTGTATAAATCCTCAGCATTAGCTTCGCTGTACAAGTTGAAAACCAAAAACACCTTTGCAGCTCTGTTCTGGAGATGCGGAAGGAGCGCCTAGAATCGCATGTAGGCTGACCACAGCGACGCCAGAGGTCCATCAAGTGCAGGAACACCCCCTACCTCCACCCCACCCCCAGGTTCCTCTCGACATCGACCGAGAGTATAATCGAGGTCAATGACGAGCTCACGGTATGGGCAGAAAGTTTCGACTGTGGACAGTCTTTCCCGGGTGCCTCTGGAGACGTGCCTTGGCTGCACGTTGTGCCGGACACACGACACCTTCCTTCTGAATGTACACCTCAGGAGGAGCGTCTTGCTGAGTCTGCCGAACAAGCGATACCTTGTCCGCGGGCCCCTCAAGAGGAATGTCTTGCTACGCCTACCGAACAAGCGATACGTCTCCGCGGGCCGCTCAGGAAGAATGCTTCGCTATGTGAACCAAGCAAGCAATTCCCTCTCCAGGCACGGTGTTCACGAAGCAACAATGCCTTCTCCATGGTCATCTAAGGAGGCGTGGCTTGACTCGTAGAGCCAACGATACCTTCCACGCGGATTCAAAGGGGCGTATTTTTATGTGTTCGTAGAGCCCACGATTTGTTCTGCGCAGACTCTAAGAGGCGTATCATTTTACCGTGTTCGTGAAGCGCCGACGATATCTTCCCCACAGACCCTAATGGGGCGTATTTTGACCGTGATCGTAGAGCCAACGATGCCTTCCACCTAAGGGGCGTATTTTTATGTCTTCGTAGAGCCCACGATTTGTTCTTCGCAGACCCTAAGAGGCGTATCATTTCTCCGTGTTCTAAACCCGACGATATTTTCCCCACGGGGAAAATATCGTCTACCTAAAATACCCTAATGGGGCGTATTTTGACCGTGATCGTAGAGCCGGCTACATCTTCCCCGCGAACCTAAGGGACGTATTACGGCCGTGTTCGAGCCTACGATACCTTCGGCAGGCACGGCCAGAGGCATGTTTGGACAGTGAGCAGCGCGGGGACGATACCTTCGGCAGGCACGGCCAGAGGCATGTTTGGACAGTGAGCAGCGCGGGGACGATACCTTCCACGGACGCGCCGCCCTGTGTATAGCCGAACGATAAACAAGCTGCCATGCACGCACGATTGGCGGCGCGTCTGTTTGCCAAGCGAGCGGCTCGGCACGGAACGCCGGGCTCGAGGTGGCTGATCTGCTGGCTCTGTGGGCGGTTTTCACCGGTACCCGACTACGCTCCGTTGTTGTCCCCTAAACACATTGATAAGGACCGTACAGCAAGCGACAAAGTGCTCTTCTCACGTGTCACTATCATATAAGCCCGGACGTGGGTGTCCTTTTGTATCGAATTGGTGCGGATGACTCCACTCCACTGCAAAAAGACGGTGTGGAATTCCAGACCAAGTCTGTTACACCATTGCCACCAATGTTCTCAGCCTTCACCAAGGCCCAACAGTGTTACTGACGTTCCTGGAGTAACTTATTCCTGTGCATATCCCTGCCTCCAATACCAGGATATGCACTCACAGGATAAGTAGGGATGGCTCCAATGCTACCCCTGTACTGACAATGGCCATATGGTGATTGTCCGACCTACGCCAGTCGAGAATCGAAAGGGGAATGGTGAGGTTACGGGACCACGCCCCCCTTCGGCGGCTGGAGGCTCCATAGGCCCAGCACAGCTCGGTGGCCAGTCTGCTTTGAGGCGGAAAAGGGCGGTTTGGATACCAAGGGGCCGCCGACCGTAATGGTGCTATCACTTTGTGTTCCGAGATCGGAAGAGTGGTCCATGGGAAGATCAGAGGGGCTCCTGGGACCCACAGAGATGCCTCTGGAGCAGTCACATGGACACTGAAACAGACAGAGTGGCCCTGAAATGGGCAGAGTGACCCATGACACCGATATTGGGGCCCTGGGAGATTCACTAATCATGAGGAAAATTGCTCTAGATTAATTCCTAAAATTCGTACACTGGTGTGATTCTGAACTACTGATTCGTTCAAACCCCATCACTTGAATGTACCCCATAAACAGTTAATGATACAGCTACAGTCTCATGGTATTGCAGGTAGCATCTTAAAATGGATAGAGTTATGGCTTTCAGATAGACAGCAAAGAGTGATGCTAAATGGTACAAAGTCATCATGGCAAAATGATCTTAGTGGAGTCCCCCAGGGGTCAGTACTGGGGCCACAATTGTTCATTATATTTGTAAATAACATTGAAAGTGGCCTAAGCAGTAAGGTTTTGAAATTTGCGCATGATTTGAAGGTCTTTAGGGCAATAACAGCTCAAGATGAGCATATCTCGCTGCAAAAAGACTTAGACGAACTTGTGAAGTGGTCCGAAGAATGGCAAATTGAATTAAATTTTGATAAGTGCAAAATCATGCATGTAGGTAAGCAGCATATGAAGGCTCCATACTTGATGGGTGGCCAAGTGCTATCAGTGACTCAACAGGAGAAGGATTTAGGTGTTATTCTAAACACAAAACTGGGGGCATCAGAACAGACCAAGGAAGCCAGGAAGAAGGCACTGAGAATGCTCGGGGCAATAAATAGGAATGTATCATACAGAAGTGAGGAAGTGATCACGAAGCTTTATTGTGCATACGTCAGGCCACATTTGGAATACTGCATCCAAGCTTGGTCTCTTAGCTATGAAAAAGATTGTTGACTTTTAGAGAGAGTACAAAAGAGGGCTACACAAATGGTTAATGGCATAAGCAACCTGGCATATGAGGAAAGATTGAAGAAATTGAATATGTTTTCACTTAGATATAGAAGGCTGAGAGGAGATCTCATCGAGGTCTTTAAATTTGCCCATGGTCTGGAGAGGGGATACCTTGGGGAAATGTTTGAATTGAACAGAAATGATGCAATTAGAGGTCATAAATTCAAAATTAAAGTTAACCACAGCAGAACAAGGTTAAGGCAAACTTTCTTCACCAACAGGGTAGTAGAACACTGGAACCAGCTGCCAGAAAACATTGTCAGTAGCAGCACATTGAACATCTTTAAAAATAGCATAGACAATCACTATAAGAATAGAGGGCTTACTTTTCAGTATCACAAGGAGGGATTGACAGATTTGGTGGGCAACTGGTTCAGTGTACAAAGTGCAACCAAGAAGAGTGATGCTTGTGGCTCATAGTTGCACTAATGTTTTATGTCTTTTTATGTCTTTATGAATGATCCTACATTACTGAATCGTTCAGCTGCGTTTGCTACGAACGCCTGATGGACGGAATTGCCTTGGTCACAAAACAAGTCTTTAGCGGTAACTCAGAGCTCATTACCCATATTTATGTGCTTAAGTGGTATTTGAGGAAGCCGTATTAAGGCATATTTTGTGGATCCTGTGACCCCATCACATGTGTCTGTACAACAGTACCAGCTCCACACACGCTAGGGAATGGTCGGTACCACTACAGGTGTCTGTACCACAGTAACAGCTCGACACACGCTTGGGAATGGTCGGTACCACTACAGGTGTCTGTACCACAGTACCAGCTCGACACCAGCCAGATAATGGTCGGTACCACTACAGGTGTCTGTACCACAGTACCAGCTCGACACCAGCCAGATAATGGTCAGTACCACTACAGGTGTCTGTACCACAGTACCAGCTCGACACCAGCCAGATAATGGTCAGTACCACTACAGGTGTCTGTACCACAGTACCAGCTCGACTCTGGCCAGATAATGGTCAGTACCACTACAGGTGTCTGTACCACAGTACCAGCTCGACACACGCTTGGGAATGGTCGGTACCACTACAGGTGTCTGTACCACAGTACCAGCTCGACACCAGCCAGATAATGGTCAGTACCACTACAGGTGTCTGTACCACAGTACCAGCTCGACACCAGCCAGATAATGGTCAGTACCACTACAAGTGTCTGTACCACAGTACCAGCTCGACTCTGGCCAGATAATGGTCAGTACCACTGCAGGTGTCTGTACCACAGTACCAGCTCCACACCCGCTTGGGAATGGTCGGTACCACTACAGGTATCTGTACCACAGTAACAGCTCGACACCAGCCAGATAATGGTCAGTACCACTACAGGTGTCTGTACCACAGTACCAGCTCGACTCTAGCCAGATAATGGTCAGTACCACTACAGGTGTCTGTACCACAGTACCAGCTCGACACACGCTAGGGAATGGTCGGTACCACTACAGGTGTCTGTACCACAGTACCAGCTCGACACACGCTAGGGAATGGTCGGTACCACTACAGGTGTCTGTACCACAGTACCAGCTCGACACACGCCAGATAATGGTCGGTACCACTACAGGTGTCTGTACCACAGTACCAGCTCGACTCTGGCCAGGGAATGGCTCCATGGGTATTCTGAGAGCGGATCTACGGAAGGGACATATTAGCCATGATGTCCCCAAACCGGTAATTTTAGTCACACTTGACATAAGCAAGCTTTTTACCTAAATCGTTGCAAAATGCACCGAGCAAAAAATGTTTGTAAGATGATTTTCACGTTGAGATCGATCGAAGCCCGATGATTCGTTGTGTAGCATTGCGGAAGTCTGTATTGTTATCATTCATCTAGTATTTTGCTTCCGCTCGTTTGGCTGTCACGGAAAAGCACGCCACTGTTTATTAGGATAATAGCACCCGTGTGTGCATGTGCATCTCCTATTGGGATATAGTTACATCGTTTCATGACTCCTGACACACGCGCACCTCTCAGTGTATTCGGAAAACTACGGCCCAAAAACTGGTGAATTAGGGTGTCGTGTCAGTAAGACCAGCGCCTAGAGGTCGTGCACTGTCAGTTAGGGGCTGGATTTTGCTATTCCGGCCACCCAGGGAAAGTGAGGAAGAATTTGCGCGTCAGAGTGAAACCACACTGTGTCGATATACCTGACGGCAGCTGATGCACCTGACGGCAGCTGATACACCTGTCGGCAGCTGATGCACTTGTCGGCAGCTGATACACCTGTCGGCAGCTGAGGTACCTGTCGGCAGCTGACGCACCTGTCGGCAGCTGATACACCTGTCGGCAGCTGATGCACCTGTCGGCAGCTGTTCTGCTTACTTCGATTAGAGACCATATGGGTTTCTGCATGCCACTCCGCGACTACCGGAACGTGCCGCTGCACCACAGCTTGTTTGCGCCGCGTTCCGACGCCTCGACCGCCGCGGCAATACCCGACAGCATAGCCGCGGGCCGCATGCCGCCCCGGCACCAGCTCTATTCATGACTGGACGTCATTAGCGCGGGCTGATCTTTGTGTTGGCGGCGTAAGTGCGCCAGATATGAGCCCCCGGGGAGGGCGGCGGTCGTCATCAGCGACGTATGTGGGCGCTGGCGGCGCGCGCGTGCGGCCGAGCCGCCTGGGGCGTGGCCGGCGGCGGCCGCCGTAAGACGTCACGTGACGCTGACTGGCTCCACAAATGGCTCCTTGACCGCTGACGGCCGTCTACTGCCCGCTCACCGGCCTCTATTGAGCCTGGTGGTGGAGGAATGCACTGCCCGCGTCTAGCAGGATTCCAGGCCGTGAGGGAAATCAAGACCTTTGTTGGTAAAATAGCTGATAACAAGATGCTCGCTAGATCCTGAAGTCACGTAGCAAGACATATAGACGTATTTAGAAATAAGGAGACATGCGCTTTCCATTTCGATGTGGCTTGGAAGTGTCTTGGAGTCGCGCTTTGTTCCGTCCAGCACTGCCCTTTGCCACTGAGGCGGAAAGTGAATGGTTGTCACGTTAGCATTTCTCATTAGTGAAAGCAACGTCAATTCATTCCATATTTCGCAACGGATACTTGTATGACGTTTCTGAATGATGCAAGTCCAACTAAGGTGCAAGAAAATTTACATTGAATAGATATAATTTACTTTATGGGGTTATTGAAGGTCAAGTGAGCTCACCTCCAAAGCAGTTTAACCAATCACCACGAGTTAACGGAAAAAGATATATTCGAATGAAATTTTCAGCGTTTGCCTATCTTTAGGGATGCAACAAAACGCACGAGAGGAATTCGTGAATTTTTCGTTTTTGAGGACGTGTTAGTTTGCACATGTGTCCATTTGGGCTAAAATAGAAGCTTCTGGGTAAAGTAAGCATTTTATGAGGGTTGACTTGTTGACTTGTGAAAGTTGACTGAAAGCAACGTTTTGCGGTCTGCTCTACCCATTAGAAAAAGACGAATTAAAGATAATTTATAACTAAAAATGTCGCAAACTTCAAAACATTTAAACATTGATTTTTAGGTGGGTACAAATGTAAGGACCGTGGTCGATTTCGCCTTCTTTTTCTGATTTCCAATAATTTGTGTTTTTAAAATATCCCCAACGAACTCATCGGACCCAAAAACATGATGTCGATCGTAATCATATTGACACCTAGTGAGGTCACTTTGGGGGTAAACTTTTGTGGGTGGTTTCTGACCATACTCGTCGAGCGGTATCCGTTGACACCGCTTTGGTTGTGCAACTCTCGGTTTGGAAATTAGAGAGGAGTATAAAATAACCCCCACCCCCACACCCAACCCCCGAAAGGGTCAAGATCGAAGGTGAGATAACAATCAGATGTGGAGCGCATATTCCAAGCACTCGAGCCACTCGCGCCACGACGTGCCAACGCCGATCAAATTCGTGCTGGCTCACCTCTAAATTATCCATGCAATCTAATCAGGCTCGCTACAAATCAAGGCAGCTCTCCGACCGCGCGAGCGTGGTGGCCGAGAGCTGCGACCGGCCCCGCCGCTCATCTGCACGACACAACGACCTCCCCGTCGGTCCCACGGGGCACCGCGGCCGGCGGCCAACGCCGGACTGGACGGAGGTTCTGATCTGTCGTGGCGGTGACGAGCCTGCCCGACCCCGAACACGGCGCCGCCCCCGACCCGGCCCGGCGCGAAGCGTCACGCGCCGGGCCGCGGTGACGTCAGCGCCCGTGGCGCGTCGGAGCGAAATTTATAACGCGATATATTGTGTGTCTGGCCGACAAAACCGCGCCGACGCGGGGCGCGCCGCCGTCGGAGCGCGCCGACGGCGGCCGTCGCGGCGCCGCTCGCCTCGGGAAGCGCCGGCGGCGCCAATGTTCCGGTCTGGCCGCGGGCGCGCGGGCGGCCCAGCCGCGATGGCCCGGGAGACGGCGGCGCCGCGGCCAGCGGCCGGAACTCGCCCGTTCTGCCACCAAATACGTCAACATACGTCAAAGCCGTCGCGGCTGGCATCTGAGCGGGCATCTAGTGGGCCATTTATAAAATCCGGGGATATAAACTTGTCTGAAAATTGCCTCGTCTCGGCAGATGGGCGCTGCCGAGGAGTCAGAGGGCGCGGCACTGGCCGCCGCGCTGTCATCGTGTTCGCCGGCACTTCCGGACGTCGCGCGGCTCGAGCCATAGCCGGCGAACATACCGGATAATTGTTTCTTAGATTGTGTCTGGCGGGAAATGTGGGTGGCTGAGTTGTGTTCGAGTACT
>JAOTOL010000736.1:72500-82500 GCA_034440575.1 Imbricaverruca yamaguchii | reverse complement strand
TTTGGGGCATCTGACAGCATGCAGCGCTCAGCAGCACAAGCCTCTCGTCCTCTGGTGGCGACACCATGTCACATGGATCATCCAGTGAGCAGTGGACGCGATGGTCGGCGATGTTTGGTTTCCAAAATGTATGGATGTTCTTTGGCGTCTCGGCAGACCAGTCGTTGCATCACTGGACGTAAGTCTCCCTTCTCCTGACAGATCAGTCGATGCATCACTGGCCGTAAGTCTCCCCTGTCCTAGCAGATCAGTCAGTACACCACTAGCCGTAAGTCTCCCCTGTCAAAGCAGATCAGTCGATGTAGCACTAAAAATGCATCAACTTCGGTGCAAGGATTGGTGCCGGCTTGCACTACTGGGATCATGTGTCGCTAACGTTGAAAGAACTAGGACGGCTCAAATTCGAGGACTTCACATCCGAGGCGGATGCTCACTCAGTTTTCAAAGTTATGAATGAGTTCACTGGCTCGGAACTCATTCGCGGTCAACTGTACTTTCGCCCAACTATGTCGCAACGGAACATCAGAGTCACAGCCAGCGGTGAGCCCCAGGGATGTACGTACTACAATGCTGCGCAGAATTCTCGCGCCGCTCCTTCATACCGAGAGCTTGCCGAATGTGGAACGATCTTCCTCTAAATGTTAGGAACTCAGGTGGATAATATGTTTTCAGATGGAGGTTTTCGGTCATGCTCCTCATATCCGATCCCTAATTTCCGGCCTCCGGGAACATCGCTTGAGTCAACACTGTAATGCCACCCGTTATTATCGTGTACGCTCGTGATGGTGATTTGTGCTGCACATTAGGGCACTACTGTAACGGAAACTGAAAAGCCCTGCTCTGGAGGATCCGAAATGCATTATATTGCATTGCATTGCAATACAATACATTACATTACATTACTGGCCCTCTTTCTTGTCCTGGCAGACCGGTCGATGCAATACTGACCGTAAGTCTCTCCTGCCCTGGCTGACCAGTCAATACAACACTGGCCGTAAGTCCGTAAGTCTCCCCTCTCCTAACAGACCAGTCAGTACACCACTGGCCGTAAGTCTCCCCCGTCCTGACAGATCAGTCAGTACACCACTGGCCGTAAGTCTCCCCCGTCCTGGCAGACCAGTCAGTACACCACTGGCCGTAAGTCTCCCCCGTCCTTGACAGATCAGTCAGTACACCACTGGCCGTAAGTCTCCCCGTCCTAACAGATCAGTCAATACACCACTGGCCGTAAGTCTCCCCCGTCCTGGCAGATCAGTCAGTACACCACTGGCCGCAAGTCCGTAAGTCTCCCCCGTCCTAACAGATCAGTCAATACACCACTGGCCGTAAGTCTCCCCCGTCCTGGCAGATCAGTCAGTACACCACTGGCCGTAAGTCTCCCCCGTCCTGACAGATCAGTCAGTACACCACTGGCCGTAAGTCCGTAAGTCTCCCCTCTCCTAACAGATCAGTCAATACACCACTGGCCGTAAGTCCGTAAGTCTCCCCGCCCTGACAGATCAGTCAGTACACCACTGGCCGTAAGTCTCCCCCGTCCTGACAGATCAGTCAGTACACCACTGGCCGTAAGTCTCCCCCGTCCTGACAGATCAGTCAGTACACCACTGGCCAGCCGTAAGTCTCCCCCGTCCTGGCAGATCATCAGTACACCACTGGCCGTAAGTCTCCCCCGTCCTGACAGATCAGTCAGTACACCACTGGCCCTAAGTCCGTAAGTCTCCCCCGTCCTGGCAGATCAGTCAGTACACCACTGGCCGTAAGTCTCCCCCGTCCTGGCAGATCAGTCAGTACACCACTGGCCGTAAGTCTCCCCCGTCCTGGCAGATCAGTCAGTACACCACTGGCCGTAAGTCCTCCCCCGTCCTGGCAGATCAGTCAGTACACCACTGGCCGTAAGTCTCCCCGTATCTCCCCCGTCCTGGCAGATCAGTCAGTACACCACTGGCCGTAAGTCTCCCCCGTCCTGACAGATCAGTCAGTACACCACTGGCCGTAAGTCTCCCCCGTCCTGACAGATCAGTCAGTACACCACTGGCCGTAAGTCTCCCCCGTCCTGACAGATCAGTCAGTACACCACTGGCCGTAAGTCTCCCCCGTCCTGACAGATCAGTCAGTACACCACTGGCCGTAAGTCTCCCCCGTCCTGACAGATCAGTCAGTACACCACTGGCCGTAAGTCCGTAAGTCTCCCCCGTCCTGGCAGATCAGTCAGTACACCACTGGCCGTAAGTCTCCCCGTCCTGACAGATCAGTCAGTACACCACTGGCCGTAAGTCTCCCCGTCCTGGCAGATCAGTCAGTACACCACTGGCCGTAAGTCCGTAAGTCTCCCCCGTCCTGGCAGATCAGTCAGTACACCACTGGCCGTAAGTCTCCCCCGTCCTGACAGATCAGTCAGTACACCACTGGCCGTAAGTCTCCCCCGTCCTGACCAGTCAGTACACCACTGGCCGTAAGTCTCCCCCGTCCTGACAGATCAGTCAGTACACCACTGGCCGTAAGTCCGTAAGTCTCCCCTGTCCTAGCAGATCAGTCAGTACACCACTGGCCGTAAGTCTCCCCCGTCCTGGCAGATCAGGCAGATACCGGGTCCCTCTTCACAAGCGCTCGATTTGGCCCCTGGCTGGAGAAACAGCTTGTAGCTGGTTGGATAAGGTCGGGTACGTGACAGCTGTGTTGGAGCGATGCGACATGTTAGTGCAGAAGTGCTGATGGCACGTTGTTCACCAAGACGTGGAGAGGGGGAGAGCTAGCCGACCACATGCCCTGACCTTCCGACCTGGGAGTCGTAGAGGAGACACGCTAACCGCATTACAAAGCCAGTTCAATTTATCGCTGAAAAAGATGATGATTCGGCGGTAGGTTAGACGGTCAGTAATGCGGGCCAAATGAACCAATTTTTCGCTCTTGAGCTTGAACCGCACTTGTGACGACGTTATCTCTTCAATTGTGAAGGCATCAAGACTAATTAGCAGCCATGGAAAAGTGTCAAGTTGCCAGAGAACATGCACATATTTACCGTCGGGTGGTAGGCCAGCTCAGGTTGCTTGCCTCAGAGGTAGAGACTGTGAGTTCAAGCCCCGGCTAGCGCTTAAGTTCTGCAAGCTCAGTTCCCCCTTTATCAGTCAGACGGACAGATTACACCCAAGGTCAAAGTTGCAATGTGAGTGCGAGCATCCAAATATCATATTCGAGCATTGGAATTTCTAACATGAAGCAGAATAATTTAAATTGCTATGCATCGGCTTGGCACCGTCTTAAGATCCGTGGACGGTTTTATGACGCTTAGTCACGCCCACTATTGCCCGGGTGGTACCCAGAGTACACTAAATATGCCTAAGGGACGCCGTCGTGGGCATGCCTATCAGTTACGCCCAGACACTATTGGGCAACGTTGACTAGGAAATGGAAAAGAGACACAATTTTAGGCAAACATCACCTGGAGGTTATGTCAACGTCGTGATAAGTTCAAGCGACGGTACTTCGAAGAACAGCAGTGCACTGGCTATTGTCGTACGATTACTACCACATGTTACAAGGTGTGAAAGATGAGGGATATTCGCGGTACCACAAACTAGAGCCCATTCCGGGGTGCTGTCATTAAAAAAAAGCAATGTATTACTCAGCGCCCTCGCAGGTCTCATACCTGGAATGTTCATGAAATATGCAAAGCCGTCACATTGATGTAAACTCAGCCACACATAGTTATCTCATAGTCAGTTTTCTTGCCTAGATTATTATTTTTTTTAACTCAAGGGGTCCGTGAGGTTTCGACTCCACTCCCCCGTCCTCTCGTAATACAAGAGTTAAGCCCTCGGTTTAAATCCGCCATCGAGAGGAATGCTCCGGATTTGGGCTCAGGTTTCACGCAATAAGCTCGGGCTTAGCATGGACCTCTGCTCCCGTAAATGAATCTCCGATATTTGGAATTTTAAAATGATATAAACCACGAAACCTTCAAGTGTCATTGTGTGACCTGACCGGCCAGCGCCCTGAGCCTGACGAACTGGCGGCTAGCGTGCACGCCGATGAGCTTGCGATTCTGAACCGCTGCCTCTCGGAGCCAACTTCACCTGGTCGCCTCGGGCTGCAGGTACATATCGGCTGTTAAATCGGCTTTGCAGGAGATCGAGTAATGTGACAGCTGTTTCCAGTAATTTATCTGGTATCTCCATTAGCGACGCATTCAATCGCGACGATAATTTAATACCGCGTCACCTTGCCCTCATTTTATAATTGTTAATTTTGTCTTTTAATCATTATCTGATCCACCATTTATTTTTTCTGCATGCACGCACTTGTGTTATGTGGCTGCGCGATAAGCCACTTTGTGGACGAGAGACTAAATACTAATTCGAATGCAAATATGCAAAGAGACAGAATATGTACGCAACAACTCGTGCTTCCGAAAGCCCAGCAAACCATTAATTATGTCCAACCCTGGAGACATCCCATGCACACACACACACACACGCACAGGCACACAGACATACACACACACACACACGCCTCCGCCGAAACGTCCAGCTTATCTACACTTAAAGTGTTCACACGCATTCAAAAGTACGCGCGCACGCCCACAGCGGCACGCGTCCGAGCGGCGGCCGGCCGTTAGCGTCACGTCACGTCACGTCACGCCAGGCGGGCGGCCAGCGGCCAGCGCGGGCCGTCACGCGCCGCAGCGATCGCTCACTGTCTGGCCAGACACGCGCCGGTGTCCAGCTGGGCCGGTGTGCCGATCACGCATACTGCCACACCTGCGGCGCACGGCGCGCCACGGGGGCACCACTGCCAGCTCTCACCAAGGCCGCACAGGTGGCCGGGGGATCAATCTGCTCGCTCTCGCTCTCTCGCTCTCTCGCTCTCGCTCTCGCTCTCGCTCTCACTCTCTCGCTCTCTCGCTCTCTCGCTCTCTCCCTCTCTCCCTCTCTCCCTCTCTCGCTCTCTCGCTCTCTCGCTCTCTCGCTCTCTCGCTCTCTCGCTCTCTCGCTCTCTCGCTCTCTCGCTCTCTCGCTCTCTCGCTCTCTCGCTCTCTCGCTCTCTCGCTCTCTCGCTCTCTCGCTCTCTCTCTCTCTCTCTCTCTCTCTCTCTCTCTCTCTCTCTCTCTCTCTCTCTCTCTCTCTCTCTCTCTCTCTCTCTCTCTCTCTCCGTCTCTCCCTTTTACCCCCACGCCTCCCATGCTATCCTGTTCGCTTCCCCTCGTTCTTTCCCTCCCGATAGCCATGTGCGTATGACGGCATCCGACTGTCGTCACAGTAGTGAAGGCATGCAACCGGCACAAGGACGAATTCCGGGGCTGGCGATGCTATGCGGCCCAATGCAACCGTACACCTCAGGGACTGCGCTTGGACGGGTTCGTCGGCTGCCGGTAACCGAACGCCGCCATCCTATCAGCCAGATTGGCCGTGGATAGGTACCGAGCCGGCGCACACAGTGCGTGTTCCATCATGTGAAACTACCCAATCAGTGCGTACTTAATTAGTGCTGGTTGAATTGGAGTGCCCGCGGGCCCCCGGTGCCGGTGCCGATGCCGGCGCCGGTGTCACCCGGTTATCTGGACGGCCCCACCGGCGCGACCGAAGGTGGTGTGGGTGAAGAGACACCGGGTAACGGAACAAATGCGGAGGAATGGTGGCCAGGGAACGATGTCTCCACCACTTCTTGTGCAACTTTAACCATTAGCTCGGGCGATACATTTGATGATGCGTATGACATATTCGCTTGAAGATTGACTTGTCGCTAACAAACTCTAGCGCATTGCTGTGCCGCTGCGTGGACATGTCATTACCATTCGCGTCCATGCATCTCGCACAGCTGTAGCGAAGCCTGTAATTTGCTGAGGAAGAGACTGCACCAGTTCCTTGAAAATTTGGGACAGCGGTGAGCAGAAAATGACATCGAAGAATTGCT
Source organism: Imbricaverruca yamaguchii (assembly GCA_034440575.1). Lineage (NCBI taxonomy): Eukaryota > Metazoa > Arthropoda > Thecostraca > Neoverrucidae > Imbricaverruca > Imbricaverruca yamaguchii. The sequence continues at coordinate 76,590 of JAOTOL010000736.1, read as the reverse complement.
CCTTGTTCTGGCAAAGTGAACAGATCTAAATCGTTGTCCAGTAAAATAAGTTAATTTCTTTGGTCGGTTATTGCAAGCAATTTGTAATACTCTACATCATTATTTATTGCAAGCAATGAATAATGATGTACAGTGTCCAAACCATTAGACCTAAGCAATTTGTAATATCAGAGAAATGCAAGTTCGAGAGAAGCAACTCAAGTGTATATACTGCTTGTGCAGTGCTTGTCTCAGGTCAAAAGTCAATGGTGGGTACAAGAGAACACTGCCCGACAGCAATACTACCATACTTGCATAGCGGTTTAATAATGGCACTTTCGTTTTCGGGCTAAGCAACAACACTCGGCGGTTACTATTACTTAGCCCTCTCACGGGAGGGCTTCGATTGGTCACGAAATGAGAATGAGGGAGGGGAGGGGCACGGTGGACCTCCCTCAGATCCACAAACCTAACCAGCAAATTTGATCGTAGAAAACACCAGTCAATTTCCTGGCGACATGGTGTGCATTTTAGTCAAATAAAATGGTCGCAGTTTTTACGGAGTTCAATCTAATGAAAATGTAAAAGCCAAGCTAGCCCTGCGCTCCTTCGACAAATAGGTCGGATGTCATGTCCGTCTCCAAGATCTTCCAGCTGCAATAGGAACTATCGATTTCTAAAAATGACAGGCCAGCCCTGAGCATGTCAAAGATGGAAGTGATTTTGATATGTTTCTCTGCTTGTCACATCCTCAATATTAAGAACCGCTACCACGATCAAACATGATCATTCAGGCTTTAAAGGCGGGTGACTTAAAACGCTTCGGCAATTGTGGAATCAGCAGATTAAAAAACGGAGGAAATTTCTTGGAAATAATGGCGATTTGAAATATATCACGACCGACACGAATCCTCTGGCAATAGGATCAAAGAGAATACGAGAGCATATACGGCAGGAATTGAATCTTACATAGACATATGGCCGATGTTGAGGAACCGGTTTGCTTCCCTAAGAGCATAAGCAAACTATCCCTTCAACCATTTTTCAACAGCTTTAACAGCATCAACTCCACAAACTCCACCAACGAGTATCACATCCATGTGATGATCAGCCTGGATACTCACTATGATACTGGTGATACACACTGTGCATCACTGTGATGTACAGCGGTGCTCACTGTGATGCTGGTGTGTGTTTGGCTGCGTATCATCACAATCAGCTGAACGTCTCAACTAACCGCATTCAGTCGCAAACCGCTCCGTTCACACAGACAACTATGTGGAGACCATGCCCAAACTTTCGCAACAAACACTATTCACCTTGTCATTTACATGTCTACTTTGGAGGCGAACCGACCTGGATGGTGAACGGGTGGGTCCCAGTCGACCGCACTGCTTCCGGCCCCAACTTCCGGCATCGGAGATAACATATATCTGCGGCGGCTGCCATCGGCCGCGAAGCCATGCCTCATTGTCTCATCGCCTGTCTCGTCCGGCGTGCAGCGTCGTCGTGACTGGGCCCAACTCCGACGATGATGTGCGCCTCACTTAGCACACGAACGTACCGAACAGTGCAAAGCACCGGGTCCGATTACTGACAGTCGACTCGGGATGTACGGAACCATTCGCCGAATGTCGACTGATGCTACGGGGCAGACAGTCGGCGCTAGTCGACTGCCAATAGCAGGGAAACTATTGCATGGCTGGAGCCTGCAGTTGAAACACTCAGTTAGCACTCTTTTCCCTTTTGTTTTGTTATTTTTCAAATTAATCTGAGTTGCTGCTGGGGTGGCTATATTTACTAGGGTTCTATTGCTCAGAGCTTGTTGCATGAACCCTGGTCCTACCACCCATTTCCTTACCTGTGCCAAGCCCTAAGGAAAATCTTCAAATTGTCCAGTTGCCTTCAATTTCAAGCGATGCTCAACTGTCTCCTCCATCCTCCATTCCATATCCCCAGAGTGGCAGACCAATTACTGGGTGACTACTGACTGACTAGTGGCTGACCAATGGTTGGCCAACGGCTGACTACTGGTTGACTACTAGCTGACTAGTGGCTCACTAGTGGATGACCATGCCCGTTAGTATCGGCAGGACTTGACAACCTCTTCACAGTTTTCACGCAGGATAAGCCCAGTGCTGAAAATGACACGCAGCTTCTGCCGTATCGTTCGTCCCATGGCCCGCTGGTATGAATGTAGATCTGATGTGTATGCTCCTTTGGTATAGAGAGGTTCCCATAGGTCAGGCGCGCCGAAAATATATTTCGCGAGTTTCTAAGACAACGGGAACGGATGTGGTAGTGGTAGTAAGAGTGGGAGTGACAGCGGGAGGGCGCCGACGACTTCAGCCGTCTCGATGTGGGGTTTATGACAATTCAGAGCAGGTTATATGTGGGCGTCTCGTCAGCCGTCTGCTCCCGGGACCCAGCAACAGCAGCCTTGTCTAGCCTTCGGCGATAGGCCTCCCACGTTCTTTTGAAGCACGCGCATGTACTATTTGCGTCACAAATAGCTTGGCAGTCAGGCTGGACGTCCTGGCACTTGAATATCCGGTATGGATATACTGCTTCCCACCACACCTAGCTATTGGCTACGCAAATAGCATGGCAGTCAGGCGGAGCGTCCCGTGACTTGGATATCGTCCACAGGTATACCGTTTTCCACCACGCCTATACCCATGCAGGAAATTCAGGCGCCAGAAGGCCCAGCCTGACTGCCGCGCTATTTGTGGCGCCAATTGTACGCACATGAAGCTCGCCAGATAAAGGAAGTGCATGTTGGGAGCATTTGCACTCGCAAATGGCCTCGTGATTTCGACTCCGTCTCAACAGATGTGACGATCCCACACCGAGAGCAAGCCTTGACACGTGACCTGAGCACGACAGGTGACGACCTCAGGACTGAAGTGAGTTGTGACGCATAAGCCGTGAAGGCGAGCAGGGCGGAATGTGGTGTGTGAGGTGTGAGGAATGGCATGCGAGGTGTGAGGGGTGAGGCATGTGAGGTGTGGCGTGTGGCATGCAAGGTGCGAAGTGTAACACGTGAGGTGTGATGCGGGTGGTGTGACATGTGAAGTGTCAGGAGTGACGCTTAACACTCGCACGTAAGGAGGTCCGCGCCAACTTCGCATGTCCGGGGGGGCAGATGTCTGCCCCCCCCCATAAAATATCTAAAACTATGCTAGCTGGCGACAAACGGAAAACGGCGTTGGATAGCTGGTGACGGGCTCTATTGAAAGTGTTTCGGTCATTCTTTCGCTCGGGTCAACATTCAGGACACTGGGTTATCATAGGTCAAATTCGATCAGATCAGGTGGGACTCAGATATTTACACATATCTCAGGACCTGTAACAGATAGAAACAAACGGCGAACGCTATTCGACAGTCCTTTAAATGCGCTACCGACAAATGGCGGTGTGATTTAAGGTCAGGTCAACCGAAACTCAGGTCAAGGTCATGAAGTCATGACCTCAGGTCAAGGTCATGAAGTCGCCTAGGGAGGTCATGTAATGCATCAATCGACACGTCTTTGCGGTACAAGTACAATGACGGTAATTTCAGCCTTCTAGCGCAATACAGTGCGATATAATGTGCGAAATGTGTAGTGATTTCAGGTGACCTCAGAGACCTTGGTGAGGTCACTGAGCAAAAATGTCAGCGGTAGCATTGAGCATAGCTTCCATCTACATGCAACAACCGTTGTGAGATCATTCCGAGCGCAAATATGTAACCAAGAAACATTTGTATATTTTACCATAGCCCTATAATGGGGAAGCCATGGCCGCGACCTGACGTAAGGTCAATGGTATGAAAACAAACCGATATACATATTATGGTCCCTGATGAGATCATGACGTGTTATACGTTTGAAATCAATCGCCCAATTATCGTGGAAGTTATGCTACCTAGAACTTCGAGTGTAGTTGGATCACTTCGCCTGACCTGGTTACCTGACCTGAGATGACCCAGGGTTAAAAATGTATGAGGATATGCGGAAAAGACCAATGAACAGCTATGCGATGTTTGGCCTTGCTTCCCCGATTAGTTTGGCGGAAAATGAGGAAAACTGGAAGGGGCAGACATCTGCCCCTCCCCCCGGACGTGCGCGGG
>JAOTOL010000736.1:0-70000 GCA_034440575.1 Imbricaverruca yamaguchii | reverse complement strand
CCCCGGTCCCGCACCGAGATGGAGAAGAGACGTTTTAGTTCCAGAGCTCCACACATGTGCAACTCACTGCCACCTGAGCTGACGCGACTGCCCGTGTCGATCTTTGGTCGCCACTTACGGCAGTACCTGTTTGACGTGCCGCCCGTGCCGGACTGATTGACTGCTCGACTTGCTGTATTTTATTTATTTTTATTTGTATTCTGTAATTTTGACCTTTATTTACCTTTTGTGCTGTGTTGTTTTTATTTCACGCGATGTCATAATAGCCACGAGTCAATTGTGGATGACCTCAAGAAAGTCTGTGTCTGTATGTCTGTCTGTCTGTCTTAAGGAGGAGTAAGGATAGCTTGTTTTGTTGTGCAGACGAGCCACCCCGCCACATAACATTAGCTCCGCGCGCGGACCTAGCCAGTGCGTAAGACATAGTATGTACAAGGTAAACGTGCTGCTCTTCGTTGACACAACCGTCATTATCAGGCCGGGCTTCAAGCCGCTCAAGGCAGGTGAGTTTAAAACCGTGACTCATACTCGTCTCCAGACGGCCGCGAGTGGCTCACTGCGGCTGTGGCCTGCATGCGAATGGACGGGCATTAACGTTATCGGCAACGGCACAGCAGATCCACGTGCTTGTGTCGCAAAAGTTGGACGCGCAGAAGTTGGAATCATCGCATCATCAAGTTGGATGCATTGTGCAAGTATGAATCGTATAACTCGTACTGTATGACCTTTTCAGACACCTGAAATTAGCGCAGTTGTTTTGTTGTGTGCTCGTCGACTCACCTACTACCTACACTCCATGTGTCTGCGGTTTGATCTGCTTGGTTGGCATTAGTGTAATTCGGTGCTGTATCTCGACATTTTGTAAAAATGGTCTGTCCTCGTTCCGTATTAATTGTGTTTACTCTCGTTGCATTCACCACACCATATCCCTTGGCGGTTCCATTGTTCACAAGCCCGTGTCCCTCCCCTCCCCATAGCATTCGTCACGAAATACTTTTAATCTTTGTTGAAAGAAATGGGTTCGCAACGGCATTTCCGCCAACGCAAGCTTCCAGCAATGTTTCACGTTGCAATGCAGAACTTCAAGTCATAATTACCTCACTCAGAGCCAGATACAACCTTTTTCAGTTTGAGATTTTGAAACTTCAATATAATATCTGTATGTACTATTTCTCAGCTTGTCTGCCAAGACGGGTGCTTAAGGCGGTATTCTGCCGCGGAGGGCGGCTGCCACACACCTCGCATCGTGGCCGGCACTAGCCTCCTGCCGGCGAGGGCGGCTGCCACACACCTCACATCGTGGCCGACACTAGCCTCCTGCCGCCGAGGGCGGCTGCCACACACCTCACATCGCGACCGGCACTAGCCTCCTGCCGCCGGTGTCAGAGAGGCAACGTGCCGGGCTTGCGCCACGGGGTCTCCAAGTACAGTCCCGGGGAACGACGGCGCTGTAATGTTTCGTCTGGAGCCTCTGCATTTCGAGGAGTGCATTGCAATTCAGTTGGTCGCACGTGCCTCGCGCCGAGTGTAGCGCAGTGGCGATACAGTGGCCGATGCAGGCGTCCGGAGTCGTCGGCACAGCTCAGCTGCTGCACACGCCGACCCGACCTCGGGTCACCTGACGTCAGACTCGCAGCCTGAGCGGCAGCTCGAGCGCAGCACCGCCAGCGGGAGCTGCGTCAGTGGCGGCGACACACCGACCGGTACTGCCAGAGGGGCCAACGACACCGCCAGATTGAGCTGCGCCAGTGACACCGCCAGAGGGAGCTGCGCCAGTGACACCGCCAGAGGGAGCTGCGTCAGTGACACCGCCAGAGGGAGCTGCGCCAGTGGCACCGCCAGAGGGAGCTGCGCCAGTGACACCACCAGATTGAGCTGCGCCAGTGACACCGCCAGAGGGAGCTGCGCCAGTGACACCGCCAGATTGAGCTGCGCTAGTGACACCGCCAGATTGAGTGCCAGTAAAACACCAGGGGCCCCAGCACCGCCAGAGTGCGCCAGTGCCAGTGACACCACCAGAGGGAGCTGCGCCAGTGACACCACCAGAGGGAGCTGCGCCAGTGACACCGCCAGAGTGAGCTGCGCTAGTGACACAGCCAGATTGAGCTGCGCCAGTGACACCGGCAGAGCGAGCTGCGCCAGTGGCGAGGCACACTGACCGCCTCCGGCCGAGACGCGGCGGACGAGCGTCACGACGCTGTTCCACTCTCCCACATGCATTATTCAGGCGGCGCCCACAGTGGGCGCCTGGTCTCAATCTGACGAATTGCGCGAGTGTGTTGATGTCGGACGACACGCGGTACGCCGCGGGGCGGCACGAGCCCCGCGCTTCCTGGCGCCGCCGGCCGCCGGCTCAGAGCTCAGAGCACAGCTCAGAGGCGGCAATGCTGGCGGCCTAGCCGTGTGCAAGTAGGATGGCTGTTTTGGTTTCTCGCTGAAGATCTGCTGACTTGTGAAACATTTGTCATATACTGCGTGCTCTACGTGCCATTGCGGCGGTGCCACTTATCTCGTGTGCATAAGCGGGGAAGCTGGTCATGTACACGAGATAAGTGGCCTACGGTTGTCTAGGCGTGCTCGCCTGTTACTCATGAGGGAAGAACTCGGGGGCGATGCGGTCAACACATGGAGAGAGGATCTCGGTGTGGGCAGTCACGCCGCCACATATCTCAGCCACTGATAGCACGATGGGGTCAACACATGGAGAGAGGATCTCGGTGTGGGCAGACACCCCGCCGCACATCTCCACTGTTGATAGCGTGATGGTGTCAGTGGAGGATGAATGTTCATCTGATCTTGTGATCATCGGTCACGAAAATCAGGAGAAAATGTTGTTGCGCAAATTAATGTAATTGGAAACTAAAATTTGGCCCCTTTTAGGCCGCTAAGTCGTCGGATTTCGGAAATTTCACAGTACACCATACGACCTTGCAAAGAAATCGACCTAAATCCCGCTCGCACCCGATTCGATATTCAAGGCGTCGTTTCATGTCCCTTCAATTATCAGCCAACCACTCCTCGATACAAACAAGTTGTCGCTCGACTAGCAACAAATTGCCACAAACACCCGGTACCATGCTCGCGAAAACAAATATACGTCCGAAGTGAGTGGCGGGAGTGCTCAGGACTAGGGGGCCGCCCGTGCCACCACGGCGTGCTGACTGGTGCACAGTTGTGGGCCGACACCGTGCCGCAGTCCGCCCGGCTGTCTCCACTCGAGAAGCATCAACAAAATAGCCGACGGCTGCTCATTTCCGGTCCGGAGCTGCCGGCATGGAGCAGTCGGCGGCTGATCTAATCTTATCGCGGCTCCAATGGTATTCAGAGCTGGGAATTGTTCCCGCGCAGGAAATGACTTGGCAATGAGTGTGCTTACAGATTGGCATTATGGCGCGTGATCTGAGGCTCGGCGACTGTTGTCCTGGCGCGTGACCTGACGCGGCGACTGTTGTCCTGGCGCGTGACCTGAGGCTCGGCGACTGTTGTCCTGGCGCGTGACCTGACGCCCGGCCACTGTTGTGCTGGCGCGTGACCTGACCCGCGGCGACTGTTGTCCTGGCGCGTGACCTGACGCGCGGCCACTGTTGTCCTGGCGCGTGACCTGACGCGTAGCCATGTTGTGCTGGCGCGTGACCTGAGGCTAGGCGACTGTTGTCCTGGTGCGTGACCTGAGGCGCGGCCACTGTTGTCCTGGCGCGTGACCTGACCCGCGGCGACTGTTGTCCTGGCGCGTGACCCGCCGCCACTGTCACTGTTGTGCTGGCGCGTGACCTGACCCGCGGCGACTGTTGTCCTGGCGCGTGAGCCGACGCGCGGCCACTGTTGTCCTGGCGCGTGACCTGACGCGTAGCCATGTTGTGCTGGCGCGTGACCTGAGGCTAGGCGACTGTTGTCCTGGTGCGTGACCTGAGGCGCGGCGACTGTTGTCCTGGCGCGTGACCTGACGCGCGGCCACTGTTGTCCTGGCGCGTGACCTGACGCGCGGCCACTGTTGTCCTGGCGCGTGACCTGACCCGCGGCGACTGTTGTCCTGGCGCGTGACCTGACGCGCGGCCACTGTTGTGCTGGCGCGTGACCTGACGCGCGGCCACTGTTGTGCTGGCGCGTGACCTGACGCGCGGCCACTGTTGTGCTGGCGCGTGACCTGACGCGTGGCCATGTTGTGCTGGCGCGTGACCTGACGCGCGGCCACTGTTGTCCTGGCGCGTGACCTGACGCGTGGCCACTGTTGTGCTGGCGCGTGACCTGACGCGCGGCCACTGTTGTGCTGGCGCGTGACCTGACGCGCGGCCACTGTTGTGCTGGCGCGTGACCTGACGCGCGGCCACTGTTGTGCTGGCGCGTGACCTGACGCGTGGCCATGTTGTGCTGGCGCGTGACCTGAGGCGCGGCCACTGTTGTGCTGGCGCGTGACCTGAGGCGCGGCCACTGTTGTGTTGGCGCGGTGTTGCGGGCGCCAGACTGGCCTTGTGCTGTGATGTGGGCCACGGGTGTTGTTTCATGTACTTTTGAGGGGCAAGTAAGACCACGCTCAATGCTTGCTTTGCTCCCACCACCCACCCTCCTCCACCGAACACCCCCAGCCCCACCTCACCCAATAATTCAGCATTTTATCATGGGAGCCTATGGAGTGTGTCCGCCAATTCTTTTTGGTCTGCTATTGTCATTATTTTGGAGAAAACCGGCATCGTGAAGGGAAATAGAGTGGAGAAGACTGGCATCGTGCTGGGAAGCAGAGTGTAGCAGACTGACATTGTTCTGCGCTGCCGGGTGTAGCAGATTGTCACTGTGGTGCGATGTGAAGAGAAGAGTCATATGACGTAATGTGGAATATGGCAGCATGCGGTGATGTTTACTTAAACTGTCCGCCAACCCTAACTTGCTCTAACCTGAGCCAACTAGCTTGCATGAAAAATTCCGCAGAAGTCAGCAAACCGTGTAGATGTAGGCAGCGGGATGATTTCGTTGGCGTCGCAATGTGAACCATATTCATGAGCATGTATTGTGCACGGACGCGCGATTGTGTCGCACTCATCCATCAGATGCCCCTTGAATTTCGCCGGCTGAACAGATAAGTGATACATAAGAGCTGATAATGCATTACAGTGAATCAAAGGATGAAAAAATGTCCCTTTCATAAAATGTACTGCACCATTCCCATTAACTCTGCTCTCATGCGGTTGTTTTGACCCTTATTATACCCTGTCCAGCCAACGTGAAGTTCCAAAATCATACTATGGAATTCTCATTTGAGATAGCGAAGACGAATTGTCGTGACGAAATCTCCCATCCACCCACTAAACATTGAATGAGAAGACATTGGTGGTGATCTCAAGAACGGGAAAAAAAGACAATTAGTTCGTCCTTTGTCCTCCAAACTGTAATTCTGCGTTCCTCTAATTTGCATGCGTGGGTGCTTAAATTATACTTGAAGGTCTGTTCTGTCACAGGTATATATGGAAATATACGTCATTGTGCAAGGTCATCGCAATAAATGACAACACGGGAGCTTCTGTGGCCTGTCCTCCGACTGTGTATATTTAGAAAGCCAATGGTCGTCCTGTGACGTTCGAGTAGGCAGTTCTGCATAGTCTCCGCTATCGATTTTTTTCCTTCGCATTCTGCCCCTCGAAATGGGAAGAGTTTCGCAGTTTCTTTTTCATTAGCATGCCATCTAATGTCATGTATGAACTACACATGGTATTCGTGATGTGTATTTTACTCATTATGAATGTCTATCAGGGACAAAGGCGGATGTAGGGACGAGAACGTGGGAATATGTGCTGTACATGCATATGCTTTGGACTTTCGAACGCTAATGATGAGAGTCTGCTCCGCTGATAGCGACACGTCGACAATGGGACATCGTTCCAATGGTGTAATTGGGAACAAAAATGGGAAGCATTCCGCAAAATACGGAAACGCTTTTCGATATTCGCCATGTCCGCGAGCATTCGAGGGTGTGCAGTTTGTCACGCCCCGAACTTTGACCTCGTGCTCAAAGTGGCCAGTGACCAGTGACCAATGGTCAGATTGCACACTAGAACTTACTGCTCAACTGCTCCAACTGCCCATAAGGGAACTCAAACAGATCCGGACATTGTAATCGATGACAGCAGTGAAAATGCAGTGAGAATCGCGCTCAAAAACCCTGCCAGGACCCACTGATTGTCATAAGACGTACTCAGACATCAATCTAAAATTGAGTGCTACCTGATTCCAGTTATAATACAATATGCGTTTATATATCGAGCTCTTTCAATAATCACCCACCTATTTTGACTCCCTGGACACGCCATTTACATTATGTGCCAACACATTATGTATCTAAACACATCTGATACATTATGTACCTAAACACAAAGTACACTTGAACTGAATTAACAGCTACTAATCGCAAGTCGCCTTCACATGGAGAATAATTCCAGATGTGTCAACGCGTGTCATGACTGACAGAAACGGTCAAAGTGATGACACCTGCCTCCTGGAAGTTGCTGATGACACCTGCGCAAGTCCTTCCCGGAAGTCGCTGATGACACCTGCGCAAGTCCCTCCCGGAAGTCTCTGATGACACCTGCGCAAGTCCTTCCCGGAAGTCGCTGATGACACCTGCGCAAGTCCCTCCCGGAAGTCGCTGATGACACCTGCGCAAGTCCTTCCCGGAAGTCGCTGATGACACCTGCGCAAGTCCCTCCCGGAAGTCGCTGATGACACCTGCGCAAGTCCCTCCCGGAAGTCGCTGATGACACCTGCGCAAGTCCTTCCCGGAAGTCGCTCCAGATCAAACTAGGACTTATTGTTTTCGGCAGGATGCATGGACGGATATCTGAGAGAAGTCACCAGATATAAAGTTTTGCAGCAAATAGTTCGGAGATGACACGCGATAAATATATCAACGGGTGGCGGAATTACCAACTCGCATCGGAGTAGGGTTCAAGAAGTTACCATTGATTTGCGACTGTACCGAGTCGCACCGGAGTTGAGTTGGAGAAGTTCTACTTCTTAGCAATTGTACTGAATCGTTCCAGAGCAGGGTAAATGGTCCCATCACTGTTAGCGACTGTACGGAATCGCATCGGAGTGGGTTCAGTGGGTTACCACTGCTTAGCGACTGCCGCACGTGCAAGCTATTCTGTATTTTGTATTCTGTATTCTGTATTCTGTATTCTGCACACACATTTCATGAGGCTCGTCTTCATATATTACATTTTACACTAAGTGAACGCATGTAAGTACATGCATTTTGTCTTCAGACAAAAAGAAACGTATAGAGAAGCAATTCAGGATACAGTGTGATGTCCCCGCTGGTCGCCAAGATAATACGCCCACCACCCACATATCTTGTCTCCACTCTATGGATTAGGACAATAGACATTCACTCATGAAATTGACTCGTAACGTTCTAGATTCACAATGAACACTCATCCAGTGCCAGGCACTTGCTCTTTTGAGTCAGAATGTCATACCTTTGGGGCCAAAATGTCATGGTTTTGGGGTCAGACTGTCATGTTTTTGGCCAGCCATCAGCGTGTCATACATTTGGAGTCAGGATGTTATGTCATGTCTTGTGAGTCAGAATGTCACATCTGGAGTCAGAATGCCATGTTTTGTGGGTCAAAATGGTTATGGTTTTGGGGCCAGGCTGTCGTGTTCTTGGTCAGCTGTCAGAATGTCCTACATTTGGAGTCAGAATGTTGTTTCATGTCTTTTGAGTCAGAATGTCATGTCTGGAGACAGAATGTCATATCTGGAGTCAGAATGTCATGTCTTTGGGGTCAGAATGTCATATCGTTGCACGGCTAGCATACCTACAGTCAATAATGCACTATGAGAAGTGAATACCATAATTTCGGATGTGCTCCCATAGTCATTCGGTTGGGTACAAACAAGCACGCATGCGAGCTGGAACTCACCTTTACAAGTTCACTATATACGAGCAAAATCTTTTATTTGTTCGCCAAACCAATCCAACAAATGGGCACCGCCTTGGCGACTGTTCACGTTGACAAATGGACCACCGACAGTAACATATCGACCAATCGGGCCTTCAATCCAAAGCTGATCCGTACTAACTGCTAGGTGCCACGTGCTACATGCACCATGGTACGCTGCCCGAGCCGACCATGCCCGTGCTACGGTACCACGAGCCGACTATGCCCGTGCTACGCTGCCCCGAGCCGACTATGCCCGTGCTACGCTGCCCCGAGCCGACTATGCCCGTGCTACGGTGCCCCGAGCCGACTATGTCCGTGCTACGGTGCCAAGCCGACTATGCCCGTGCTACGGTGCCCCAAGCCGGCTATGTCCGTGCTACGCTGCCCCAAGCCGACCATGTCCGTGCTACGGTTCCCCGAGCCGACTATGTCCGTGCTACGGTGCCACGGGTTCGTCCACATATGTGCCGCACGGATGCTACAGTGTCTGGAATCTTCCACATCTGTGTCGCTCTGGCTGAAGTCGGCAACGTCCACGCTCCCTAGGGCTACCCAGATTTCAATCATGCTTGCGAAAATTGTCCGACCAGATACGTGCCTTCTTGAGATGGCACTTATTTGCACTTGCTCATAAAATGAAAACTTTCCTACCTTGTGAGAGTTTCGGAGCCAGTTGCAGCATCGCATAAAGTACTCAGACATGCCAAGCGCTTTCAAAGCCCTGCCTCTTGCGCAGAGTTCAAAGGGGCATGCACACACGGAAATAACCGACATCACTTGAGGGCCCCAGACCAAATACAGCCAAGCGGAAATCCTGCACCGACGGTACGAAGCGCGACCCAAGGCTGGCCCCGGGCCGCAGGGCGGCTTCGGCTGCCACAAAATCCGGAACAGTACTGTGGGGTGGCGGGGCGGACGTCCGTCACGTGTGACGTCACACGTCAGCACAGCGTGACGTCACACGTCAGCAGTGGCCAGGCTCGGCCCCCGCCAGGTGAGATGAGGCGGCCGAGTCTGGCCGGACCCTGCAGGTGGCTAGGTGAGGTGAGGTGGCCGTGTCTGGCCTGGCACTGTAGGTGGTCAGGTGAGGTGAGGTTGCCGTGTCTGGCCTGGCACTGTAGGTGGCCAGGTGAGGTGAGGTGGTCAGGTCAGGTGAGGTTGCCGTGTCTGGCCGGACCCTGCAGGTGGTCAGGTCAGGTGAGGTGGCCGCGTCTGGTCGAGGCCTGCAAGTGGTCAGGTGAGGTGAGGTTGCCGTGTCTGGCCGGGCACTGCAGGTGGTCAGGTGAGGTGAGGTGGCCGTGTCTGGCCTGGCACTGCAGGTGGTCAGGTGAGGTGAGGTTGCCGTGTCTGGCCGGGCACTGTAGGTGGTCAGGTGAGGTGAGGTTGCCGTGTCTGGCCTGGCACTGTAGGTGGTCAGGTGAGGTGAGGTTGCCGTGTCTGGCCGGGCACTGCAGGTGGTCAGGTGAGGTGAGGTTGCCGTGTCTGGCCGGACCTTGCAGGTGGTCAGGTGAGGTGAGGTGGCCGCGTCTGGCAGGCCTGCAAGTGGTCAGGTGAGGTGAGGTTGCCGTGTCTGGCCGGGCACTGTAGGTGGTCAGGTGAGGTGAGGTGGCCGTGTCTGGCCTGGACCTGCAGGTGGTCAGGTGAGGTGAGGTGGCCGTGTCTGGCCGGGCACTGTAGGTGGTCAGGTGAGGTGAGGTGGCCGTGTCTGGCCGGACCTGCAGGTGGTCAGGTGAGGTGAGGTGCCTGGCCGGGACCTGCAGGTGGTCAGGTGAGGTGAGGTGGCCGTGTCTGGCCGGGCACTGTAGGTGGTCAGGTGAGGTGAGGTGGCCGTGTCTGGCCGGGACCTGCAGGTGGTCAGGTGAGGTGAGGTGGCCGTGTCTGGCCGGGCACTGTAGGTGGTCAGGTGAGGTGAGGTGGCCGTGTCTGGCCGGGCACTGCAGGTGGTCAGGTGAGGTGAGGTGGCCGGTCTGGCCGGGCCTGCAAGTGGCCAGGTGAGGTGAGGTGGCCGTGTCTGGCCGGGACCTACAGGTGTCCAGGTGAGGTGAGGTGGCCGTGTCTGGCCGGGACCTACAGGTGTCCAGGTGAGGTGAGGTGGCCGTGTCTGGCCGGGACCTGCAGGTGGTCAGGTGAGGTGAGGTTGCCGTGTCTGGCCGGACCTGCAGGTGGTCAGGTGAGGTGAGGTGGCCGTGTCTGGCCGGGCACTGCAGGTGTCCAGGTGAGGTGAGGTGGCCGTGTCTGGCCGGGACCTGCAGGTGGCCAGGTGAGGTGAGGTGGCCGTGTCTGGCCGGGACCTGCAGGTGGTCAGGTGAGGTGAGGTTGCCGTGTCTGGCCGGGCACTGTAGGTGGTCAGGTGAGGTGAGGTTGCCGTGTCTGGCCGGGCACTGTAGGTGGTCAGGTGAGGTGAGGTTGCCGTGTCTGGCCGGGCACTGCAGGTGGTCAGGTGAGGTGAGGTGGCCGTGTCTGGCCGGGACCTGCAGGTGGTCAGGTGAGGTGAGGTTGCCGTGTCTGGCCGGGCACTGTAGGGGTGGTCAGGTGAGGTGAGGTTGCCGTGTCTGGCCGGCACTGCAGGTGGTCAGGTAGGTGAGGTTGCCGTGTCTGGCCGGGCACTGGTGAGGTGGTCAGGTCAGGTGAGGTTGCCGTGTCTGGCCGGGACCTGCAGGTGGTCAGGTGAGGTGAGGTGCGTCAGGTCAGGTGGTAGGTGGCCGTGTCTGGCCGGACCTTGCAGGTGGTCAGGTGAGGTGAGGTTGCCGTGTCTGGCCTGGCACTGTAGGTGGCCAGGTGAGGTGAGGTGGTCAGGTCAGGTGAGGTTGCCGTGTCTGGCCGGGCACTGCAGGTGGCCAGGTGAGGTGAGGTTGTGGCCATTAGGTGTCAGGTGAGGTGGGTGCCGTGTCTGGCCGGACCTTGCAGGTGGTCAGGTGAGATGAGGTTGCCGTGTCTGGCCGGACACTGTAGGTGGCCAGGTGAGGTGAGGTGGTCAGGTCAGGTGAGGTGGCCGTGTCTGGCCGGGACCTGCAGGTGACCGCGGTTGAATAAGCTCGCCGTCTCATCAGCCTCGACAGATTAACTCTGTACTCATCTCGCCCGTCCACCTCGCCACCTTCACCTCCCCTCCCCTCAGATCCCTCCACCGTGTCCTTGCGCACATGGCCAGGCGGGGGCACCCATTCTGGGGATTGCCTGTGTCTGCTGGGATGTTCTAGCGACCAGCCATGCTCGTCAACGGAGCAGCCGAACGTGAGCCGTTCCGGTGCTGGTCACGTTGTGGTATATTTTGTGGTATAGTTTGTGGTATGTGGTATATTTGTGGTATATTCTGTGGTATATTTTGTGGTATATTTTGTGGCATATTTTGTGATATATTTTGTGGTATATTTTGTTATATATTTTGTGGTATATTTTTGGGTATATTTTGTGGTATGTTTTGTGGCATGTGGTATATTTGTGGCATATTCACGTTGTGGTATATTTTCCGGTGGCGTCACTTGGGTCCGTCAGCATCACCTCCGCACCATGGCGGGGCGTGCAGGCAAGGCTTCCCTGGTCAGACGACAGCACTGGCCTCAGTCGAGTCCAATAAATCCAATGAATATAAGCTTCAATGAATGGCGGCTCAGTCAGATCGGAAATTTCCTTTGCACGCATGACTGTGCTGGAATCCTATCATCACCCGCCCACACCCGGCCCCCTGCTCCCCTCCGTCGCCGGCGGCCGTGACCTTTGCAGTGGCGCAGCAGACGAGGCCACCTCGACCTGTGAGTGGCACGCCAATTAATCGGCACTGACATGCAGACGTACTGCTGGTGCCGCTGCCTGACTGACGGGCTGACACACTGCTGGTGCCGCTGCCTGACAGTCAGGCTGACATACTGCTGGTGCCGCTGCCTGACAGTCAGGCTGACACACTAGTGGTGCCGCTGCCTGACAGTCAGGCTGACACACTGCTGGTGCCGCTGCCTGACAGTCAGGCTGACATACTGCTGGTGCCGCTGTCTGACAGTCAGGCTGACACACTGCTGGTGCCGCTGCCTGACTGACGGGCTGACACACTAGTGGTGCCGCTGTCTGACAGTCAGGCTGACACACTGCTGGTGCCGCTGTCTGACAGTCAGGCTGACACACTGCTGGTTTCGCTGCCTGACAGTCAGGCGGTCGGCTTCGACAGGAGGCCACGGCACGCGGAGCCAGCGCTGGGTGTCGGCGCGCCTCCAGAGCCGACAAGGTCGGGCTTGCGACCATTATTAGTGGTGACCCTCGCCAGACTGGTGGACGTGCTGCGACCGCAGCCACGGCCTGGACACGTGACCTCCGCGTTACGAGTGTCGCGCGACACTGGTGCTACGCGGACTCGCGACACAGATGCGGAGGTGTGTTGCAGCGTCTTCCGGACCGACTGGTAATCGGTGGTGAACCCCTCTCGCGGGGCCCGTATCCGTATCGTGAGGCGCAACGAGGTGTGTGCGAGAAGTGGCCAGGGCGCTACATGGAAAAGTTCTCAAAACGGATCCGTTCGATCGACTTCAAAACGAAATCGGGTACGCCCTGTCGGGCCTACATAAGGGAGTGTCGGCTCCTGATCAGAACTACAGATGCTCAAATGCTGGAATCCGGCTATGACTGTGAAGAGGATCAATTTAGATCTGCATTCAGATCAGTCAGTTTTTTCGCTGGACCTGGCATGGAATGTGTTGCCACCTTCAGTAATTAGTGCATAGTGAAGGTGTGGTGCCTGCTGGTGACTGAAAGTGCTACGGAATGTTTCCTATATATGCAGCGCTTTGGTTAATCTGGACGATATCAGTCAAGGTTTTCTCGAGACAAGCCGATAGACGCTATGAAATGCATTCCACCGAGTGCAGCATCAATGTGATAGATTCAGGATCAGGAACGCCCGGCATTCCATTTACTCACGAAACCAGTTTAGGAGTGGCAGGACAGGTACACGATCATTACAATCGCATTCCCTGGCAATGAGTATTCAATACTCAGTTTGACAGCTACACACGTGAGTGGATCTCTTCATCCACTAAGAAAAAAACATGCAAAAGCGTGTGCAAAGACTTTGTACGCTGGTTGCAAGTTAATTCCTGGAACGACGCGCCTTTTATGGGTCGGCTTCAGTGACCTCATTAATCTGGTAATTGCTTGCCACGTCGCAAATGCGCAGGTGCAACTGCCACGCCTTCATGGTGTTCCTTTAAGACGCAAACCTGCGCAGTTCGTGAATGCCATGAAGCATCCATAGGTGAGACGTTGAACAATACAGTGGTGAATTGAAACTCACGCAACAATCGCGCAGAATTCGTCTCAAACGAAGCGGCAGTAGTGTATAAAACAGCGCACTGGAGCACACTGATCAAAGGCAGTATCATGTAGCTAAAGAAACACAGAGCTGTATGCTCCTACATTACACACTACAACTAATACATATTTCTATGCATTTCACACAGCTGGAAAATACACAAAAATATGAAGCACGTCGAATTCAAGTATAGGTCGAAAACTCTAGTATGTTTGTCAAAGATGAGATTGATTTCCAGATCACATACAGTCGTAACACTGATGCTGTTTGCTACTTATTACGTTGTAAGATATTCGCTTCGTTTGCCCATCAAGGAAGTGATCACTGGTATGCGTCACCCGCTGCGCCCACTCTGAATTGAAAGGATGTTCGTGTACTTCGATGTTCATCGTCTAGTTGATGGATTGATCCATCTCCAAGGTTAGCGTTGAACAACGATCATATGAAATACTACTTCACGTTGTCATTGATCGAAATCGGTTATCCTGACACAAATGGATGTGTTTGAATCAAAGGCGCCGATATCGAAAGGAAAACATATATAAAGAATAGATTAACTGAAGATCCCACTGATGCTGTTTGCTACTTATTACGTTGTAAGATATTCGCTTCGTTTGCCGATCAAGAAAGTGATCACTGGTATGCGTCACCCGCTGCGCCCACTCTGAATTGATAGGATGTTCATGTACTTCGATGTTCGTCGTGTAGTTGATGGATTGATTTATCTCCAAGGTTGGCGTCGAATAACGATTATCTGAAGTACTACCTCACGTAGCCATTGATCGAAATCGGTTATCCTGACACAAACAAATGTATCTGAATCGAAGGCGCTGATATCGAAACGAAAATATATAGAAAGTATATATTAACTGAAGATCACACTCTCAGCGTGCTGAGTGGATAAGTTCACCAGCTTAAGCATATGCAAATGATGCACGTCGAAGATGGATGGGCTTCGCCTGCGGGGCGGCGGGGCGAGAACAGCCAACGAATACGGAGAGTCAAGCAGGGAATCGCCAAAGAATGGCGCAAGTAGCATAGGAGACAGTCAACACAGGCGGGATGGAGTGTGAAAGTTCACAGAGTTGACAGCCGGGAGGGAGATTCATCGCGCTCTTGATATGCGACATTTCTCCGGAGAATAATGTGCCACTGTGGATGAAAACATATGAATGGCAGATGTGGTTGTTTTCATTCTGCATCTGCTCTTGTATTCTGATGTATATTAGTCATTGCTCTGAGCTATAGGACTGCAGTCCTGAAGTATGTGCGTTACCCTATTCCCTTGCGTGACAAGGAAGTGTTCTATACTCCCTTACCCACGGATATTATTATATATAATAGTCAGCCTAGTTGGTGTAGCAGCCATTCATCTGATACAGCCAGTAGCCTTGCTAGTTCCGCTGAGCTGCCTCGGTGGAGCTAGTCCCACAGGACCGTACTATTCGCACATACTTCGACGGACCCACTAAAGCCCATGCGCAAGGTGTCAACCTTCAGAAGACAGTAATGAAGTGATGCCACGTACCTACCAAGCAGCAAAGGAAAAGAAGACAGACAGTATGTCACTCAGCCGCTACTTATTCCAACAGGCATGAATGCTGAGGTTAATTGTGCAGGAGCTTGCCCATTTGTGTATCAATTTCGACGCAGCCTTCTCCCTGGATGTAAATGTGTTAAAACGGCACAGTAGTGCGCGCCAAGTGGGTGCGAGGCCTGGCCTCACGCACACATGTGGCTCACGGCGGGCACAGATCAGTCACACCGGAGCAGCACCAGACATGGTGAGGCGTACCTAGACTGTTGGCTAGCGAGAAAGTAGGCAGCAGCAGCAGCAGCAGAGCGGAGACGGACGGCAACTGCATCCTGTCGGCTGAAGCACCTGACCGGAGGACACTGACCCGGCTCCTCGGGCACAGGTCGCGAGTGTCTGCTCACGGGTCACGGGTCACGGGTCACAGGGCACGGGCCACGGGCCACAGGCCACGGGCCACGAGTCACGGGCCACGGGTCACTGGCGGCGGTCCTCGAGAACGGTGGTTGGCACGCCTGTAGAACTGTCGCCAGTCACGCCGACCTCCCCGCCGTGCGACAGAGGTGTGTGCGTGAGACTGCGCTGCACCACACCGGCGTCACGGTGGCTCCGCGCCGGTCTAACACGCCGCTCGTGTGCTCGACACGCAGCACGACTCCACGAGAGCAGCACGGCCGTCCAGCGGCCGACACGAGCCGCGCAGCACGACGCGTCCGCCGGTGCGGAGGCCAGCGCAGCGGACCGGCGACTGGCGGCCGGCCGTCTGAGCGTGGCGCGTCACCCTGCACCTGGCCGAACGGCCGCCGCCGCCGCCGCCGCCACAGCCGCCGCCGCCGCCGCAGCCGCCGCTACCGCCGCCGCCGCCGCCGCCACCGCCGCCGCCGCCGCCGCCGCCGCCGCCGCCGCCGCCGCCACAGCCGCCGCCGCCGCCGCAGCCGCCGCTACCGCCGCCGCCGCCGCCGCCACCGCCGCCGCCGCCGCCGCCGCCGCCGCCGCTACCGCCGCCGCTGCCGCCGCCGCCCCTGCCGCCGCTGCCGCCGCCGCTGCCACCGCTGCCACTGCCACCGCCGCCACCGCCACCGCTGCCACCTCTGCCACCGCTGCCACTGCCACCGCCGCCGCCGCCACAGCTGCCACCGCCGCTGCCGCCACAGCCGCCGCCGCTACCGCCGCCGCCGCTGCCGCCGCCGCCGCCGCCGCAGCCGCTACCGCCGCCGCCACAGCCGCTACCGCTGACACCGCCGCCGCTGCCACTGCCACAGCTGCCACCGCCGCTTGGGTCGCCGTCCAGTCGCTGGCGCCTTTCGTCCGGCTGAGTTCAGAAATAATTGTGCCACCGTTGTAAAGTGCACGTGCCCGTGAGTACTGGTTTCTTCTGGTTCACTTGCTCCGTCGCGGTGCCGGGCACGCTAGACTGACAAAAAAAACATAGCAATGCAATGAGCATAGCTTTGCGATGATTGTAGAACATATAATCTGCGGTGATCATATAATTGATCAAAGCGTCCTTAAACCCAAATAGCTAACAGGCCGCCCCCATCTTCATGCAGCTAATTTTTTTTAAACATTGGGTCTTTCCTTTGCGTCCGGTTCCATCTGTCCGTGCCTTCGGATCCCAACTTGTTGCACCAGGAGGCTTGTGGCACAACTGTTACCGGACAGGTACGACTCTCCTAAGAAGATCAGCCGGCGGACTGGTGATTGATCACGCTTCGTCCTTCGTGTCTAGATGTAGGTGACGACCTGGCGGTTTGGCTGCAGATGGACTCGTGCCTAGTCCTGCATGGACGACATGGACTCCTGGGCCCATCGACTCCTGAGTGTGACTCCGAGTCACACTCGTCCGAGTCACACTCGTCCGAGTCACACTCGTCCGAGTCACACTCGTCCGAGTCACACTCGTCCGAGTCACACTCGTCCGAGTCACACTCGGACGAGTGTGACTCGGACCGCATTCGCATCGCAGCCCTTCGGCAGCCATCACCGCGCAGCACCACCTACGCGCACACAAGTCTATGTACACTTCTTATCTACTCTGCTCGCTCCATACTCCATCACGTCTTAGCATTGGCGTGATCAGGACCAATCAGGAGGCTACGTTAGCCGACCAGCCAATCGGGAGGCTACGCTAGCCGACCAGCCAATCGGGAGGATACGTTAGCCGACCAGCCAGTCGGGAGGCTACGTTAGCCGACCAGCCAATCAGGAGGCTACGTTAGCCGACCAGCCAATCGGGAGGCTACGCTAGCCGACCAGCCAATCAGGAGGATACGTTAGCCGACCAACCAATCGGGAGGCTACGTTAGCCGACCAGCCAATCGGGAGGCTACGTTAGCCGACCAGCCAATCGGGAGGCTACGTTAGCCGACCAGCCAGTCGGGAGGCTACGTTAGCCGACCAGCCAGTCGGGAGGCTACGTTAGCCGACCAGCCAGTCGGGAGGCTACGTTAGCCGACCAACCAATCGGGAGGCTACGTTAGCCGACCAGCCAGTCGGGAGGCTACGCTAGCCGACCAGCCAATCGGGAGGCTACGTTACCTGACCAGCCAATCGAGAGGCTACGCTAGCCGGTCAGCCAATCGGGAGGCTACGTTAGCCGACCAGCCAGTCGGGAGGCTACGTTAGCCGACCAGCCAATCGGGAGGCTACGTTAGCCGACAAGCCGGTCGGGAGGCTACGTTAGCCGACCAGCCAGTCGGGAGGCTACGTTAGCCGACCAGCCAGTCGGGAGGCTACGTTAGCCGACAAGCCAATCCAAAGTGCAGTGTCCCGGCTTGCCTCCTGGGACGATTTTTAGCTTCCGATCCTAAAATGCAGCTGGCTTAGTATCCTGCCCGGACAACTGGATTACATCGCGAACGGTAGCGATGCGGTAACGGTAACCCCGCCACCAACCGCAATCGTTATCGCACAGTGATATCAGCCCATGGCCTTCACTCCAGGTCACTGGACTCAGTAGCTGCACAGACCTGGCCTCATATTTCTGGAACGTCGCCTCGCTAAAGTGGTTACCTTGGCTCGCTATCATACACCTTGTTCTGAAGAGTGTGCGGATGTTCAGGATGAAAGGTACAGGAACGAACTGCACCTTTTTACTCTGGTCCGACAGCATGGACAGGTATCGGATTAGGCACGTCCACAATCTGGACTATTCGTGTTCGATGATTTATGGCGCAAAACATCGAATCACGACTGCCTGCTGAGGGTGCGGCCCTCAGCTGGGTCACGTGACGGGACCTCGTTACACCTATACGCTCCACCGGACTGGACACGTGGCGCCGGTTTGACACTCGCAAACGGAGCACAAGTTGTTGGAGTCGTACAACAGTTCACCTTCGCAGTGCGGGAGAATGCGCTATCCCGAACAGTGTGGGTGGGGAAGTCATGTTGCCACCCGGCTACACTAGCTGTTGTTCCACTCAAGATAGAGAGATATGGCGAACAGGATGGAGATATATGGTAAGCGAGATGGAGATATATGGTAAGCGAGATGGAGAGATATGGTAAGCAAGATGGAGGGATGAGGTAAACAAAATAGAGATATATGGTAAACGGCATGATGTAGCTCATTGTGGACTTCCAGGATTCTTGGAACCATTTTCCCCATTACTTTTCATGGCTTTCCAGGTCAGGTCAAACAGCCCGATGTCAAGATGTAGTCGGTCACTTATCTTCGCCGTAGTTTTCGAACGCTGGTTGCATAAGGGATGCTATTTCGTACTTCAGTGTTGATGATATCCATACCAAATGTTTGGTCTAGCATAGATAATGAGCGCAAAGGTGCACGTCACCATCCTGTCAAGGTACAATGCATGGAAGTGTGTGATGAACTGTTGAAGGCGACAATTTTAGAAGCAGATGGCTGTGAAGAAAAGGTAAGGGGTGGCGCCAAAGCAAAACCGAATGTCTTCCATCATTTTCTCCATTTTTCAAAATAATTTTAAAGTTGCAATATTTTATATTGAATGTGCGGAGCTCCGCCACATTCGAAACGAAACTGGCGTGCAAAATTGTCCCCGTTTAGCAACTCTTCGTTCCTCATAATAGTTCATAATTTAGCTTCCAGAGCATCGGTATGCATGTACGCTTCGGGTATTTCACCCTTGTCCCTGGGCGTTATTGTGCCACCTTCGCTATCGGAGGAGGAGGGGTTGGTGCGATCCCCCTCCCTCTGGCATTTACAGACCAAACGTGCTAGAGACGAAACAAAGGTGGCATGTGGGGTGGGAAGAGATTCCACGATTGACACCCGATGTTTGTACCTGGGAGTATTAGGTGACCCTCCGGGTCAGATGAAAGGTCAGATTTCCCAGGGAAAACACTTTTCAGGATCGGAAACGCTTCGTAAACTGAAACATACATGCATACACTTTTCATTATCATCGTGGATTCCGCGGTGCTTCGCGGATGTAGCAACGTATCCAAAGCGCTATTAAAAGTGCAGATCACGGGTCAGATCAGATCGGGGACTGATCCCGCATTTGAAACGTGATGGAATATTGGCGGTGAATTATTCGAGCCTTCAGATAACCTCTAAATATTGGCAAGCACGGTAAAAGTCGCCGACCAGTGACCTTGCATTACCTTGGAGAGTTATAAGGGCAATGTCAGAATGTGGTTCCGGTATTCTATTGGCCTAAGCCGCGCACAAAGTATCGTTTCAAGCCAAAATATTTTGTTAAGACGCGATAATCCACGATTTTGTTCAAAAATGGTCAGAGGTATTCCATTGACGACAGCATAGCTCCGCCAACTAGCATGACCTTACCAAATGTTCTATAAACAACTGCGACAAGGAGGCCACAGAGGGTGCTAAAATTTGCTGGGAGTATTTTCGGGGTTTGGAAGCTATCCACGAAAAGCGTTTGGTGGTTGCATCAACATCAACATCAACATCGACACCCTATCCCCTCCCCTGTCCACTACCAAGGGTTAAGGTGTTGTCTGATTGGCCTTACCGGATATTATCGTAAAACGTTCAATGCATTCGTTTCACGCAATTTGGTACCACATGCGTTCCCGTTTTCCCAAAATTTGCATTAACTACCAAGCTATAAGTACGAAACATGGCTTGCTATGAAAAATGTATCAATGTACATCTAAAACCACATTGTTACCAGGTCGTTGCCTGCTCTTGACCCGCCCAAGTTGTAGTACATACGATGAGCCCGTTTACTGTACCCGTGAACTGCCTTTGGTCCGTCGGCTCCTTCCTCTTACCGGAGGGAGGTTGCACACTGCGTGGGCTGATAAGCATTTAGGGAGTAGGTTAGGTTTAGTAGGTCAAGCGTTTAGTAGGTCGCAAAGCTCGGAAAGTATGGAAATGATCATGGCCATTAACTGCTATTTGTGACAGTTGCAGCCTCTAACCATTTACCCTCTTGGAATGTGGCATACTTTCAGTATACATGAAAGATGGTGTTGTTTGAAGCAAAGTTCGCCTTATTTCACTTTACCTCTCCCTCCACCTCTCCAAAGTTACACGTAACACACAACATACTATGCATGATATGATGCCTGAAATATGCTGATCCTGATCAAGAAATCGGAGAACTAACTACCACAGTGAATACTTCTTCAAAACTCGGAGGATACTCAACATGCCGTATGAGCCCCACCTACTTAATCAGTGCGCGAGCAACGAGTCGATCGTGACGACCGCACACGGGTCCCCTCTCAGTCTGCGTTAAAATCCCATCCGGTCTCCTCGCCAATGACGGGTCGCTAATGCAGGTCCTCGGTACAGGAAACGGGCGAATTAAGCTGACACAGCCCCGCTCGCTATGTCAGCGTGTGCCGTCAAGGTAGAGAGGCGAGGGAAGGGTAGGCAGTGCCATGGACGGCGGTGTCGCACTGCCCTCTGCGATACGGGTGCCGGCCACCCTCAGCTACGGCCGTGAGTGATTAGCTCATCATTCAGGATCGGTTTGGCTCTTCCCTCTTGGGCACAACGCGTCCTCCGGGGCGGTTTTTGCGTCGATTCAGTCGGCCGCTTCCCCGGGCCTGCCGTTGGATCTCTGCGCTCCGGGGGGAATGCAGCGGGCGACATTCACCCAGCGTCGCGCCGCCACCGCCAGACCGCTACCGCTACCGCTACCGCCACCGCCAGACCGCTACCGCTACCGCTGCCGCCAGACCGGTGAGGCTCCACCACCCTGGCTGATGCCGCCGCTGAGCTGACCCGCACGCGTGGCTGGTGGACCACGTCAGAAGGACAAGCGGTGGTCATCAGACGACATGAGTAGTGATACTGATGCACGTGACGTCGCAGTCGGTGGAACCCCGGCCGTCACTGTCGCCGATGGGGCGGGCTCACCTGACACCGGCCGCCACAGGGTGTGACGTCACGCGGCTGCATCAGCTGACGGCGCGTGTCACGTCAGCTGGCTTACCTGGAACGAGGCAGAACGGGTCACACGTCAACAGAGTGGGACGTCGCGCCGAATTGTTACTCTGCATCGGCCATGATATCATGAGATGATCAGCTAGCAGCACTGACAGCGCGACGGCCCTGCCCGCTCCGAACAATTATCGTTAGTCACGTACAGGTTGACAATTTGTTTGTTGTCTCTACAACGCCAAATGAGGATTTTTCGGCGCGTTTCGCGCGACGATTTCCTCGGTACCCCCTTAAGAAAATCCTGACCGCACTACTAACCAGAGGACATCGCACTGAAACAGATGACGTACGGGAGCCCATCGTGCATCCATGGAAGTTTTAGTACCACAGTAGAAGGTGGTCCTAGGTAGTCACGTGACTATAGTCACAGTAGGCACGTTACTATAGTCACATGCCGCCTGGTAGCAATGTCCAACCCACCAGCCAATAGCCGTAATTAGCGCTTATTTGAGCCGTTCTTTTCCGCCTTCCATCATTAGCAGCATATCGGCCAGCGTCCTACCGGCTCCGGTTCAGAGTACACTTGAATACCACCTCCGCCCAAGTCACTGAACGCTGTTTTCCTAATATTCACTCACCACATCTTTATATCGGTCCTTTTGGCCCGATTTCAAGCTGGGATATGGTTCAAGGATGCATAGTCTTATGCATCTTTAAGATCAGGAAACATGCTGATAACTGCATATATATGGACAGATCCACGGTCTTCTGACATTGCCAATTCAACGGCAAGAATCTGAGAAGTCTAGCATTATAGGCATATGGCAAGTGACAGTGCAGCCAAAGAATTGACATGATATGGGCACCGAAACATTGATTGAAACGAAGCTGATTATAGTGACAGCAAAAATTTGTGGACAATCGACTCATGATTCGCTGTAGGATGGTATTCAATTTTTAGCAGCATCCAAGAGAGAGCAAGTTTATATCTATCTGTATATCTATATATATATATATATATATATATATATATATATATATATATACATGTATAGATTATGTGCATATAATATAGCATATATGGATATATACATGTATGGAGTATCTATGGCATAGAGATAGAGAGAGAGAGAGAGAGAGAGAGAGAGAGAGAGAGAGAGAGAGAGAGAGAGAGAGAGAGAGAGAGAGAGAGAGAGAGAGAGAGAGAGAGAGAGAGAGATAGAGATAGACAGAGAGAGGCATCAACTCAACACCCGCCGTGTTCAATATATTGTTACCAGACCAGCGCAAAGAAAACCTTCTAGTGCTTCAGTTCATCCAGTCCACCGTTGGTGGTAGCATGTGGGGAGCATCAGTTCACAGTTGGTCACGGACGATCTCCAATGGGAGACCCGTAACGACTTGGAAAGTGCGGTAATTTAAGGAACAGCCCAGATTTCGACCCTGTCAGACATCACATCAGAGGGTCACATGGGGTCAGGCACCAGGCTGGAGGGCATCATACACGCCATTATGGTGGATCCAGAATATCCCGGCATTGCCGATGTCTCCGCTGTTCTACCCGCCCTGGTAGTTGCCCGTATGATGGAGGCGAATCGCTGCTCTCTCCCTCGTGCACGTGCCTGCAGCAGTGTACCTGTAATTGTACCTATGGCACTCTGTTTGGCAAGTCTTTGGCGTTTGGCACTCTGTTTCTCAGTCTTCAACTGCGCCGCGGATACCTTCCGCCGCATCGGCGCACCATTAGTGACAGGCGAATGGGCGAATGGGCGAGCGGCTCTGGCAGGACATCCAACGGGCGGAGTCGCGTCGAATAAGACGGGCTGGCGTCCTAGGGCCGACCGTGGGGGCGGGCCGTCGAGGCGGGCCGCCGGCCGCGGGGGAGGCTCCGGCTAACCGGATGAACTCGGAACTAATCGCAAACTCGCCGACTCGTCCTGCAGTCGTGCTTTGAAATTTCGCCGGTGCACATATGTGCAGGTTCAGATTCGCTGGTGCACTAATCTTGGGTTCGAGTCCATTTTTTAGCGCTTGCCAACACGGCGTATGTTTTTTGTAACCGATTGAGCAGTGCGGTAGATTTCCCTCCCGGATGAATGGTATCGCATACCGCATGCTTCCGGCACTGGGCTCTGAGGGACCTTTGTTGCGGTTTTGCCTGACAATGGTGGCCAAAGGTCTTTCATTCTTCCTCAGTTCAGTTATGCGCGACTCATGCATGACACAATCTTGAGCTCAAAGATTGTGTCATAATCTTCCCACTATCGTGTAAGACTCATGTAAGATACACCATTTTTCCTCAATTGGGAAGTGCCATGAATGGCACTTCCCTAGCTTCACAAGGAGATCTGTTAGGGTTCTGACGTTCAACTAAAAATTATACGCGAAACCGAATTACATGGCATCCGGTGTTTGATATAATAATAGCAATTCGAGTACCGCCAACGCTAGGTAACGGATGGTAAAAGTGCCATTCCAAGCTAGGGCACTGGTATAACCGACAGGTACATATAAGTCACACATACACGTGCATGAATGCATGCATTACATTGAGCAATGGCTATGGCAGCGATCAGCGTTACTTCCTCCGCCTACCTCCTCGATTCCAGCATAGCTGGACCGTCCGCCAATCCCTCTGGTTTCACCATAGCCGGCCCGTTCACCTATCTCCCCGGTTCCACCGTAGGTGACATTTGGGTGTGAGAGGTGACCGGCTCCGCTGTGGTGACCGGCGGGTGTGAGAGGTGACCGCCTCCGCTGTGGTGACCGGCGGGTGTGAGAGGTGACCGGCTCCGCTGTGGTGACCGGCGGGTGTGAGAGGTGACCGGCTCCGCTGTGGTGACCGGCGGGTGTGAGAGGTGACCGGCTCTGCTGTGGTGACCGGCGGGTGTGAGAGGTGACCGGCGGGTGTGAGAGGTGACCGGCTCCGCTGTAGTGACCGGCGGGTGTGAGACGTGACCGGCTCTGCTGTGGTGACCGGCGGGTGTGAGAGGTGACCGCCTCCGCTGTGGTGACCGGCGGGTGTGAGAGGTGACCGGCTCCGCTGTGGTGACCGGCGGGTGTGAGAGGTGACCGGCTCCGCTGTGGTGACCGGCGGGTGTGAGAGGTGACCGGCTCCGCTGGCAACTAGTGACCTGGAGACGAAGCCGGTGACCGGGCGTCCAGGTCGGGTCGTGGGTGCCGGAGCCCAATCGGTTGTTAGTGGTGTGAATGTGTAAATAAAAACTGGAAAAATCCGAAGGGAGAACAACCAAGTTCGGTGAAGAAAAAAACCCGAAGG
Source organism: Imbricaverruca yamaguchii (assembly GCA_034440575.1). NCBI lineage: Eukaryota > Metazoa > Arthropoda > Thecostraca > Neoverrucidae > Imbricaverruca > Imbricaverruca yamaguchii. The sequence continues at coordinate 45,613 of JAOTOL010000736.1, read as the reverse complement.
TAAACAACCAGGCGCAGTACACTGGACAACCGCAGGTGTCTGGCAAATTGAAGCGGCCCCAGCCCACCCACAGGGAGAAATATCACGTACGTTTGTGAGATGCGAGAGCGGAGGGAGGATTGGCTTTGGGCTTCAGGTCGCAAGTGCAAGCTTTGTCTTCCGTAGAAATTAGCAAAGTAGCTCGGGGAACTCCGGGTTGACGCCACAAAGCTGTAGATGTGGCACAGTAAAAGGAAAGGAACGAACCTGGGGTTCTTTTACGGCGCATTCCACTGTAGGGCCACAGAGTGTCGCCAACCTCTCACGCCGATTGGTTGCTGATGTGCTGATGCACTGTGGGTTGCGAGTCCCGCAGGTTGCGGGATTCGAACCCACAGACTTGCGATCAAGAGGCTTACACCCTAATGTATGGGCCAGTGCATGAGGACGTGTTCCAAGGTGTATCGAACACCGCATACGTGACATCGGGGTGGGTGTCGTAGCTGCTGGAAGGTAAAATCCTGAGTGCGTTGCGTATGGGCTATGTGCCATCTTGCTGAGATAAATTATTGTATAGTGTATTTAGGCTTGTTGATGGCTGCCTATATAATTCCGGTGTAATTATGGGGGATACTGGGGGCATGCTCCTCACCTCATTGGAAGGTGTGGCCCCTCTAACCAAAAATTGAGCTCCTCCAGGGGTTTCGAATGCCCCTCTCGTCTCACCCAACGGATTTTTCAGCCAAAGGCTCCCCTCTCAGGTGAATAGGCGTCCCTTCAGTATGCTTAGGTGCACCCTCCCCTGCTCTTCCCCTCACGCCACCTCAGCTGAGCCAATTTTAGGCGGAAGTCGCCCCTTTAGATTAGTGTTATGTGCACGCGACGTATTCTGCGTCCGGCGGTCGTCGACATATTATTGAAGCTGGTGTTTGCGAGCGCCAAGGGGTCATCTGGGGTGGCGGTTTGTGCGTGGGATGGGGAACTACGATGGCTCTTCTCGTAAGGTCATCAGCTGGCTCGTTCCCCGGGCTGCCCATGTGGCCGGGGACCCAGAGCAGTGTGAGTTGGAGGTGATGTGGTGTGTGTGATGGGTGTGTATGATCGGGTGCAGTGTGAGGTGAGTGTCGTTGTGCACGGCAGTGAGGGCGTCAACGGAGTAGCGTGTGTTAGTGCATATGGTGTTTGTGGTGGTGATATCACAACATCACCACATTGTCCCCTCTTTAGCAGAGGCAAAGTGCCGTCCGCTAAAGATGCGCTACGTTAAAGAAAGGGTGGTGTTAATCAGGCTTATGTGGCATCCGGTTATATCAATTAGGAAAGAGAGGACAGATGGGACGCCTGCAAACAAATAATGCATATGGCGTGAAGGGCAGATACATGCATACACAGGTGAGATATACAGACATGCATGCATACATATACGACAGTCAGAATGACATTTGGAGGGTCGACAGCTACGTCGCCAGCGGAGAGGCTCCACCTGCGACCTGAAACGAAACGGAGTCCCAGCGCCCAGGGCGGGTCGTGGGCGTCGGGCCCGACCTTGTATGTGCAGGTATATGTTTGAGTTTGGAAAAACCTGAGAAGGGGAAAAACCAAGCAGCTTGGGAAACCCGTAGATTAAAAACCAAGCGCGATTTATAAGAACCGTCCGCTTTGGCCAAAATGGATCTGTCTCTGCCTACCTAGTGTGAAATATACTATATGTATGTTTTTTTTCGACGACGGAGAGGTAGACGTGTGTAACGCAGTTATACAGCTAACGTAGGCCCCAACGCGTGTCATGTATCCTTCAATTTTACATCAAATCAGGTTGAGCCAAGTAACGTGTGACAGAGTAATCAAATCAGTTCGGAAAGTTTGGTACCGTGTAAAAAGCGGAAGAGCAGCTCGATGAGTGCCGGGTGATCGTTCCCGAGGAGTGCCCCGTGTATGGGTGCAAAAGAGTCCATCGGAGAGTCCAGAAGAAGAGTCCATCGGAGAGTCCCGTATCAGATCGACTGTCACGCTTTTGAAACGTTAATAACTTTGTGTTACAGCGTTTCGGATTCTAACTTCTTCACTGAGAACCAGATTTGTTTTATAATTTCCATCTCTAACAATGTCCACTCCAAGATTCCTCATCAAAAGCTCATTATAATTGTTCAAAGAGACAAGTTCGTGGGGGCGTGTCTGGTCGCGGGGAGAGTTCAACGGCGCCTCACGTTGTAATACAGCATTCCAAGTTCTAATTTCCGCCCTCAAAGCCATGTCTCGTCTTCTCCGCTTGAGATTTACCAACTTTCATTACAACATTCCTTCCGAATATTCTCAATCTGTCTTCAAAGTGAAGCGTCTGGGCAGCTATTCCCGTAGGCGGGCAACTTACCATGCATCTCACATCGTAGCCGGCGCTCTCCATCCGTTCCATCTTACCACGCATCTCACATCGTAGTCGGCGCTCTCCATCCGTTCCATCTTACCACGCATCTCACATCGTAGTCGGCGCTCTCCATCCGTTCCATCTTACCACGCATCTCACATCCTAGTCGGCGCTCTCCATCCGTTCCATCTTACCCACGCATCTCACATCGTAGTCGGCGCTCTCCATCCGTTCCATCTTACCACGCATCTCACATCGTAGTCGGCGCTCTCCATCCGTTCCATCTTACCACGCATCTCACATCGTAGTCGGCGCTCTCCATCCGTTCCATCTTACCACGCATCTCACTCTATCGGGCGCTCTCCATCCGTTCCATCTTACCACGCATCTCACATCGTAGTCGGCGCTCTCCATCCGTTCCATCTTACCACGCATCTCACATCGTAGTCCCCCCATCCGTTCCATCTTACCACGCATCTCACATCGTACGTCGGCGCTCTCCATCCGTTCCATCTTTACCACGTTCCATCTACCACCATCATCGTAGTCGGCGCTCTCCATCCGTTCCATCTTACCACGCATCTCACATCGTAGTCGCGTTCCATCTTACCACGCATCTCACATCGTAGTCGGCGCTCTCCATCCGTTCCATCTTACCACGCATCTCACATCGTAGTCGGCGCTCTCCATCCGTTCCATCTTACCACGCATCTCACACGTAGTCGGCGCTCTCCATCCGTTCCATCTTACCCCATCTCACATCGTAGTCGGCGCTCTCCATCCGTTCCATCTTACCACGCATCTCACATCGTAGTCGGCGCTCTCCATCCGTTCCATCTTACCACGCATCTCACATCGTAGTCGGCGCTCTCCATCCGTTCCATCTTACCACGCATCTCACATCGTAGTCGGCGCTCTCCATCCGTCTCACCGACGGCGCTCCATCCGTTCCATCTTACCACGCATCTCACATCGTAGTCGGCGCTCTCCATCCGTTCCATCTTACCACGCATCTCACATCGTAGTCGGCGCTCTCCATCCGTTCCATCTTACCACGCATCTCACATCGTAGTCGGCGCTCTCCATCCGTTCCATCTTACCACCACGCATCTCACATCGTAGTCGGCGCTCTCCATCCGTTCCATCTTACCACGCATCTCACATCGTAGTCGGCGCTCTCCATCCGTTCCATCTTACCACGCATCTCACATCGTAGCCGGCGCTCGACATCCGGCTCGGTGTCAGAAATGTCACGTGCTTGGTGTGTGCTCCGGGGTTCCGAGTTCGGGCCCAGTAAGGGACGGTGCTTGTTAGTTCTGTCTCTAATAGTGCAGTTTGGTGAACGCATCGCATCCAAAATCACGACAGATGTGCAAATGTTCTTGAAGGCGGCTGACTGCACAAGCACTCGGGTCCATGGCCGAAGCGCAGTGTTCGGCAGCTCAGTCCTTTACTACCTCCTCGTTAGTCCAGCGACGATATGGCTATAGCCTTATATTGTCCTATTTTTGGGGATGCAAGTCCACCTTGAATTTGAACACGTGACTCCCCAGTATGTGTGCTGCAACCCCAATTGTTCTGCAGCACCTGAATCATTTCATTGATGACATAGCTTCAAGTGAGAAAAACAAACATCGAAGGGAAACTAAGTGAAATGTGAGTTAGAAATGCTAGCATGGGCTTCTCATGGGAAGGTTGAGAAAGCCCCCTGCCTCCACACTCTCGTAATTAAAAAGTGTTTTCTTTCAAGAGCTATTGCTGCTGCTGTGCATCCCCAAACAAAACACTGCGGTCACTCCCCCTCAATCCATTTACTTCAAGATTAGCATGAAAGCATGGATATGACGTCGAGAAGCGTCGGCACGTGATTTTGGACGTCGCTTTCTGTGTTGCTTGCAGGGAAGGTGGCACGTTACGGCAGAGAATCGCACCCTTGCAAGGAAGGTAATGTGGTTCGGCATTAGACCCCGCCCTTGCAAGGAAGGTGGCGTGTTCCGGCAGAGAATCCCACCCTTGCAATGAAGGTGAGGAAGGCAGCGTGTTCCAGCAGATAATCCCACCTTGAACTCATTTGTTGCGTGAATCGCATTGATAGAACACATTGTCTATTGACATTGTCCACACATTGTCTATTGTCTATCGCATTGTCTATTGACAGTGTCTATTTACAGCGTCTACTGACAGTGTCTATTGACACATGAAACACAGCATGACTGTTCTGTCATGATGTGTGTTGAAACAGACCGGCAATAGAAACGAATAGCAATCTCTGGAGGCGATCCTGAAAGCGACCGTCGGTGTTGACACGGGTAGCAGTGCTGGCGTAGCAGTGCTGGCGTAGCAGTGCTGGCGTAGCAATGCTGGCGTAGCAGTTCCGGCTTAGCAGTGCTGGCGTAGCATTGCTGGCGTAGCGGGACGGCGTCGAGCAGGCGATCAAAACTAGCGTCATGACGCTAGTCAAACCTGCGTTGCATTCATAACTCCGGGCGTGGGAAAGCAAGGTTAACTTTTGGTGATGTGCAATGCAAGGAGCGCAAAAATGGCATGGGAGATAACAGGAGAAAATAAGGAGACAATAAATGGGTGCTAATTTTATCGAGGATCTGGTGAAATGTGGGACGGAATCATGAAACGATAAGCACAAAGCAATGCATACCGATGAAAGGAGAAGCAGACCGTGTGAAGCACGACAATACAACGCTACAAAACGCACCGCAAACCGAGATGCACGAGTGCACAAACAATGAGCGCAGTGGTCTGAGATGATGGCCAGTAATCAGTGATGATGGGCGGTGATCAGCGATGATAGGCGGTGATCGGTGATGATGGGAACTGATCAGTTCGACACACCTTTTCGCTCGCCTTCGTTGGTCCGCGGGGAGAGCATGTGCGCATTTTCGACAACGCCAGGGACAGTCTGCTGCGCTGACATTTTCGACACCGCCAGGGACAGTCTGCTGCGCTGACAGGGCGGCGCCGGCGGGCTGAGAGGCAGCATCGAGCCTACAGCTAGCGATCTGGGAGATGACCGCAATCCAGCTGATCAGGTCCAAATGGCGGCCGGTGGGCAATTGACCTGGTGCCAATGTCGAGATGCATTGCACTGAGTATGCTGATTGTTGCTTATTTTGAAGGGTGGGACGGTAGCATTTTGGTTTTAGCTGATGAACACAGGGCCTGGCTAATGTACGGCATCGTCTGTTTGCATTCGCGCCGATGGAATGGTATCCTGTTTCGCTACTGATCTCCGAAACAGCGGACTTTCCTCAGCTCACCGACGTTTTCTGAGCTGCCCGACATTCCCAAGAGCGGTCGACAGGCTTGCAGCCGGCCTGCGCGCCCGAGGGTGCCCAGCACGCTCCGTGGCCCGCCCGCCTGACCTGTTCAGCGACACCGCCCCGAGTGAGACGTCGACGCGTCCGGCTGTCGCCGCAGGCGCGCCCGCTGCCTCCATCACGAGCGGTGCGGCGCGCCGCAAAAACGCCGCCCGTGATCAACGACGCGCATCCGTCTCGACCGCGTCCGGCGACACCCGGCACCCTCCTCCGGCGACACCCGGCACCCCCCTCCGGCGACACCCGGCACCCTCCTCCGGCGACACCCGGCACCCCCCTCCGGCGACACCCGGCACCCTCCTCCGGCGACACCCGGCACCCTCCTCCGGCGACACCCGGCACCCTCCTCCGGCGACACCCGGCACCCTCCTCCGGCGACACCCGGCACCCTCCTCCGGCGACACCCGACACCCTCCTCCGGCAACACCCGGCACCCTCCCCGCGACAACCCCCCTCCGGCACACCTCCTCCGGCGACACCCGGCACCCTCCTCCGGCGACACCCGGCACCCTCCTCCGGCGACACCCGGCACCCTCCTCCGGCGACACCCGGCACCCTCCTCCGGCGACACCCGGCACCCTCCTCCGGCGACCGCGTCAACAACAGCAGGGCCACTTCGCCGCGAAAACAAACAGCCAACACTGACGCATCGGCCACCGTCGGCGTCTGTTTGTGTGTGCAGCGCGCGCGGCTCCGAGCCGGGCGCACATGGCGCCTGTCCATCGTGGGAGTGCAAGTCGTGCGTCGATCGTGGAGCCACGGTTCGCACGCTCGCCACGGGGTCGCACGCCGCATATTCACCATGGCGGCACGTGCGACATGGAGTCCCAGCAGGGGTCGACCCGCATATTCACCATGGCGGCACGTGCGACATGGAATCACAGTTCGCACTCCCGCCATGGGGTCACACGTGCAGATTCATCGTGAGAACACGTGCGACGTGTCCATCTTGAGAGCACAGCTCGCGTGTGCATCGCGGCTCTGCCGTCGGCCGTTGTTGTCCACCTCCTTGTACCCCACGACCAGCTCACGTAATGGCTGTGTACGTCATTTTCGGTCAGTCCGTGCGCGGATAAAAAGGCCCGTTCAATACACCAGTGCGTAGCCTCGCACAGGCAGAGCACGGGCAGTGCAGAATCGGGCAGCTTGGCTGGATGCTGAGACGCTGTACAGCGCACCACTCGTCACAGCTGTGTGGCCCGCCGACCACCACTTGTGACAGCTGTGTGGCCCGCCGACCACCACTTGTGACAGCTGTGTGGCCCGCCGACCACCACTTGTGACAGCTGTGTGGCCCGCCGACCACCACTTGTGACAGCTGTGTGGCCCGCCGACCACCACTTGTGACAGCTGTGTGGCCCGCCGACCACCACTTGTGACAGCTGTGTGGCCCGCCGACCACCACTTGTGACAGCTGTGTGGCCCGCCGACCACCACTTGTGACAGCTGTGTGGCCCGCCGACCACCACTTGTGACAGCTGTGTGGCCCGCCGACCACCACTTGTGACAGCTGTGTGGCCCGCCGACCACCACTTGTGACAGCTGTGTGGCCCGCCGACCACCACTTGTGACAGCTGTGTGGCCCGCCGACCACCACTTGTGACAGCTGTGTGGCCCGCCGACCACCACTTGTGACAGCTGTGTGGCCCGCCGACCACCACTTGTGACAGCTGTGTGGCTCGCCGACCACCACTTATGACAGCTGTGTGGCCTGCCAGCCACCACTTGTGACAGCTGTGTGGCCCGCCGACCACCACTTGTGACAGCTGTGTGGCCCGCCAACCACCACTTGTCAGCTGTGTGGCCTGCCAGCCACCACTTGTGACAGCTGTGTGGCCCGCCGACCACCACTTGTGACAGCTGTGTGGCCTGCCGACCACCACTTGTGACAGCTGTGTGGCCCGCCGACCACCACTTGTGACAGCTGTGTGGCCCGCCGACCACCACTTGTGACAGCTGTGTGGCCTGCCAACCACCACTTGTGACAGCTGTGTGGCCCGCCGACCACCACTTGTGACAGCTGTGTGGCCCGCCAACCACCACTTGTGCCCAGCACCATGACTGTGTGGCCGCGACCACCACTTGGAAGCTGTGGGCCTGCCGACCACATGTGACAGCTGTGTGGCCTCAACCACCAACGCGCGCATCGGTATGGGTCGGCAGAGGAGAAAAGGGCGTCAGGGCAGGGCAGAGGAGAGAATCATAAAAGGGGAGTGGAGGGCATCAGGGCGTGGGAGAGGAGGGCATCAGGGTGTGGGGGAGGAGGGCGTCAGGGTAAGACAGAGGGAGAGAGGAGGGCGTCAGGATATGGGAGAGGAGGGCGTCAGGGTATGGGAGAGGACGGCGTCAGGGCAGGGGAGAGGAGGGCGTCAGGCCATGGGAGATTACGGCGTCAGGGCATGAGAGAGGAGGGCATCATAACAAGGGAGTGGAGGGAGTCAGGGTATGGGAGAGGGGGCGTCAGGGCATGGGAGAGGTGGGCGTCAGGGTATGGGAGAGGAGGGCGTCAGGATATCGGAGAGGAGGGCGTCAGGGTATGGGAGAGGAAGGCGTCAGGGCAGGGGAGATGGGGGCGTCAGGGCATGGGAGAGGAGGACGTCAGGGCAGGGGAGATGAGTGTGTCTGGCATACGCCACCGAAACCTTACATACGATGCTGAAGCCTGGCATACGCGACCGAAGCTTGGCATACGACACCGAAGCCTGACATACGACACCGAAGTTCGACATACGCCATCGAAGCCTAGCATACGCCACCGAAGCCTGACATACGACGCCGAGACCTGGCTATCCGTACATCACGCTGGGGACTCCATCTGTCTTGCACGCCGGTAATAACCGCGTTCATCAGTGTTGGAAATTTCATCAGATCCCGGCGGCCGATTCCCGGCTCGTTGAGGCGGCAGTGTCGCACGGTCGTTTTCGGGCAGAATTACTGCAGTGAAATGGCCCTAGTGCGTGCGGTGCCTGTCAACTATCAACTTCCATCCCATAAGAGTATTCAACTCCCAAGAAAGGAGCGGATATAGCGACAAACCTGTGCATGTTAGAGCTGGCGCCAAACAGCATGTTACAGCTGGCGCCAAACAGCACGTTAAAGCTGGCGCCAAACAGCATGTTAGAGCTGGCGCCAAACAGCATGTTAGAGCTGGCGCAAAACAGCATGTTAGAGCTGGCGCCAAACAGCATGTTAGAGCTGGCGCCAAACAGCATGTTAGAGCTGGCGCCAAACAGCATGTTAGAGCTGGCGCCAAACAGCATATTAGAACTGGCGCCAAACAGCATATTAGAGCTGGCGCCAAACAGCATGACTCAGACTCACTCGGTGTCACACAGTAAGCTGTATGGAATGAATTCGCCTAGCTTTGATTGCACAAAGCAATCTTTATAATACATCTTATTTTGCCGTATAAAGACAGCAGAACATAAGAAATTAAAATCAGTTCTATTGGGCAGCACATCGGAAGAGTTGGTTTGGCTAGAAGCTCTAACCGATTGCGCCCAGTTCAGCAGTGACCGAGACAATTTGCGCCCTGGAGGGTTTCGAAAGTCCAGTAGTGGACAGCTCCCCAACGTTAAGCCGAAGGGTCATGCGTTCGGAACTCGCAATCAGCAGCATTTACGTTGCTGCTCGTGGGCGGCCGCCGAACCTTATTAGCGACGCTATACAGTGTCGGCGGCTGACTGCGACAATAAATCACGGGGTAAAAAGCCTCGTCACTGGGACCGACCCTCGCCCTCGGCCGCTGCGGGCGGCAAAAAGTTGGGCGGGCAGTGGCCGGCACCTCTCCGCTCACCAGCCGCCCGGGCCGGTGGGCACAGCGGCCGGACCGGGACGTCGACACCGACGGCCGCCAGTCGGCTCGTCGTCGCCGACGCCGCTCCCAGCCGTGCTGTGCCGCTGAGGTCGTGGGCCGAGATCGGACCAGCTCCCGCCTCGGCTTAGGTCCGGGCTCCGGTTTCGGCTCCGGCTGTAGCTCCACTTTCGGCTCTGACTCTGGCTTTGGCTCTGGCTCCGGGTTTGATTTTGGCGCTGGCTCTGTTTCTGACTCCGGCTCCGACTCTGGCTCTGGCTCTGGCTTTGGCTGTGGCTTTGGCTGTGGCTTTGGCTCTGGCTCTGGCTCCAGCACCGGCCCTGGCTCTGGCTCGGTATCTTACTCCGGCTTGGCCCCAGGCCTGCTTCTGGCTCAAGTCTTCGTTCCGGTTCCATTTGTGGTTCAGATTCTGGTTTTGGCCCCTGCTCCTCTCTTCCCTTTTGAGAGACCGGCAGGTTTTCGGGGGCCCTAGTGGGCTTGCTTAGTGCCCCGCGAGTTTCTTTTAGGACCATCTCGCTTCTTGCGTGTGCCAGCATGAGTTTGAAGTTGCCACGTCGCCGCTGAGGCCCTGGCGTGTTTTGAAGCCCTCCGGTCTGTTGATAAGGTCGCTTTGTGTGTATATTTAGGGACCCGGCGCATATTTTAAGGCCGTATCTCTTTTGCAGGATTCTTCGTTTTTTGCCCAGTGCGTTTTCACGCACCCAATATGCTTTTAGGACCCTGCTATGTTATCTGAACCCCCAATGCAAAGGTTGGTGGCCCATCGCACTTTTAGGCGGCTCCAGTGCGATTTATTGGGTCCGGTGCAATTTTTCCAGGCTGGAGACTCCGGGGCCCTGATGCGAGTTTTCTATGATTGACGGGATTATTGTAAACCTCTTCTGAATGTTTCGGACCCCAGGTGGCCTTTCCGGGTCACACCGAAATTTTTCGGCCCCCTGGCGCCATACACACTGCGATATTTCTGCCCACGGTATGTTTTCTGTGGTCCTACGAGACAGCTGGGGACAACTGATGCGATTTTTGTGTCTCCGAGCGATTTTATAGGCCCGCGGTATATTTTCGTAATCCCGGCTTGTGTTTTGGGGATCCGGCTTGATTTTTTCCTGGTCCTGATGGGATATTTTGGGCTCCGATGTATTTATTTGGAGCCCCCGACGAAATTTTGGGGCCCAGTGTGATTTTCCTGGTTCTGGAGTGATACTTCAGCGCAGGCGCTATGCAAGGTGAGTTGGGGCCCGATGCGAGTTTCTGAACTCGATGAGATTTGTCCTGACCTCTTCTGAATTTGTCTGAGCCCGGATCGCTTTTCCTGGACCGGTGTGATTTCTCGGGGCCCGGCTGAATTATTCGGCCTCTTTTTGTCTCTCTGCGCACGATCCCAGTTTTGAACCGTTGTGTCGAAACCAAAGTGCCTAGTTTCGCCCATCAACGTTCCTACCACCAACTTCTTCGCTTCGACATCGAAGTCCAGCCTCAGCACAAACATTTTTTGGACCCTTCGCGTTTCGTGACCACATGCGGTAACTGTGGTAGCGGTCGTGCTGTTTTCACGGTCTCGGGAATTACATGTAATCGGCGCAAGGCGCTTCAAATATCGCATATGACTGCTACGAAATGTGCCGAATTCGTCACATTCTGGCTTTACCTTCCTCCAAGCGTTTTTATTTTCTCTGAGCAAAAAAAAACTTCCAAATACAGGAATCCAAGAGCAGTTTAAGATAGTTCGGACGTCATCGTGGTGACGCGTATATACTGATGGCTTCTGACTGGGAGAAAGACTGGTGTTGCGTTTGAGTCCCATGATGTGGTATCGCAACCAAATGTTAGATTTCATGTCGGTTTGTATTGCGGAGATGGCTGCCATTCACAGTGTGCTGCAACACATCGTTCACCATACACTACCCAAGGTGGGGATTAGTTGCGATTCTTGGTCTGCGCTCGAGGAAATATTACAATACCACGATATGTATCATTATATTGCAGGTGGTATTCAAGAAATACTGAGGGAGTATTTAAACATCAATATCCATTTTCTGTTGATTCTCGGCCACTGTATGATGCCTGGGAACAAAAAACTAGATAGATTAGCAAAAGATAGTCAAACATTTCCGCTTCATTCTACCTGTTCATGTTCTCTTCCTGGCTCACTTTTAATTATCAACGTTCTGCAGTGCAGTGAAATCTTTCAGAAGTAGTGAAAAATATCACCTCATCCTTACCCGTACCACATTAAGCAAAATATACAAAATATACAAAATATACAAAATATACAGTTCACTATTTGAAATAGTTCTGGCACGACTTATATTGTATCATGCACACACAACTCGTTATATCTGATCACCCGAAGCGCTCTCCTGCTTGCCACCGATCATCCAGATCCACTGTTGAGCCTGTTTATCTATCTGAAGGCTTCTATTCCCATCGCCCACATTTGGGCCAATTGGATGTTTACGTGCGCACATTTTTGCCAATTGCGTACACTGTTTTCTCAATTTTGAGCAGACTGTTTCCTCTGGTGTATACGTAGATACAGCTTCAGGCTTGCCTATTGTGTTACGTTTGCCGTGAATAAATCGCAAGTGCTTAGAACTTTGTTCCTCCACTATGTCGGGCAGCATAGCATGGCCCCCGCCGGGGGTGATCAGACCGGATGTTTGTCGGGCGCTGGCGGCACTCATCTCTGCTGGTTTGCATTGCAGTCATAACTTGCGATAACCTTGGGTAACTTGCCTTTGGCCGGCGTACTGTGCTCCCTACACCAGTTTGTTGTCACCGAAGACCCATGAGCCGGATTAGCTTTCTCCTTATTGCTCCTTTTGGCCTAAGCGTATCCATGCATTCTTTGTACAGCGACTACCCGGTGCAGTATCTTTCCCCCACCGGGCTGACTGGCAATACGCTACCAGGAAACAAAAAACAGAGCTGTGACCCGTGGCGCCGTGCCGCGTCGGTGTTCCAAACTACGCCTAAATATTTGCCGGGGATCGGCAGCCGGGAGGCGGCCGCCGCGACCGAACCGGCTCCGAGCCGTGGGCGCCACTGCCGACAGGTGAGCGGCGGCTCGGCCGACATACACAGACGGACGAATTTAAACCGGCCGCCGCCGCTGGCGAATGTCAACACACGGCCGGATCGCGTCGGGGTGTGGCTGGTGTGTCGGGGTGTGGCTGGTGTATCGGGGTGTGGTTGGTGTGTCGGGGTGTGGCTGGTGTGTCGGGGTGTGGCTGGTGTGTCGGGGTGTGGCTGGTGTGTCGGGGTGTGGTTGGTGTGTCGGGGTGTGGTTGGTGTATCGGGGTGTGGTTGGTGTGTCGGTGTGTGGCTGGTGTGTCGGCGTGTGGCTGGTGTGTCGGGGTGTGGCTGGTGTGTCGGGATGTGGCTGGTGTATCGGGGTGTGGTTGGTGTGTCAGGGGTGTGGCTGGGGTGTCGGGGTGTGGCTGGTGTATCGGGGTGTGGCTGGTGTGTCGGGGTGTGGGTGGTGTGTCGGGGTGTGACTGGTGTGTCGGGATGTGGCTGGTGTGTCGGGGTGTGGCTGGTGTGTCGGGGTGTGGCTGGTGTGTCGGGGTGTGGCTGGTGTGTCGGGGTGTGGTTGGTGTATCGGGGTGTGTCTGGGGTGTCGGGGTGTAGCTGGTGTATCGGGGTGTGCTGGGGTGTCAGGGTGTGGTTGGTGTGTCGGGGTGTGGCTGGTGTGTCGGGGTGTGGTTGGTGTATCGGGGGTGTCTGGGGTGTCGGGGTGTGGTTGGTGTATCGGGGTGTGGCTGGTGTGTCGGGGTGTGGCTGGTGTGTCGGGGTGTGACTGGTGTGTCGGGGTGTGGCTGGTGTGTCGGGGTGTGGCTGGTGTGTCGGGGTGTGGCTGGTGTGTCGGGGTGTGGCTGGTGTGTCGGGGTGTGGCTGGTGTGTCGGGGTGTGGCTGGTGTGTCGGGGTGTGGCTGGTGTGTCGGTGTGTGGCTGGTGTGTCGGAGGTGTGGCTGGTGTCTCGGGGTTTGGCTGGTGTGTCGGGGTGTGGTTGGTGTGTTGGGGTGTGGCTGGTGTGTCGGTGTGTGACTGGTGTGTCGGGGTGTGGTTGGTGTATCGGGATGTGTCTGGGGTGTCGGGGTGTGGCTGGGGTGTCGGGGTGTGGCTGGGGTGTCGGTGTGTGGTTGGTGTGTCGGGGTGTGGCTGGGGTGTCGGGGTGGCTGGTGTGTCGGGGTGTGGCTGGTGTGTCGGGGTGTGGTTGGTGTATCGGGGTGTGTCTGGGGTGTCGGGGTGTGGCTGGGGTGTCGGGGTGTAGCTGGGGTGTCAGACATGCTACAGCTGACACACCAGCCGCTACCGCTGCAGAGGAACCGGATCGCGTTGCCAGGCTTCGCCGCAGCCTCCCGAGCGTGGACGATGCGTCCGAACAAACGCATGGCATAGTGGGCCGCCTGCTGCTACGAACGTGCTGACAGCCAGCCTGCCTGCTGCTACGGACGTGCTGACAGCCAGTCTGCCTGCTGCTACGGACGTGCTGACAGCCAGTCTGCCTGCTGCTACGAACGTGCTGACAGCCAGTCTGCCTGCTGCTACGAACGTGTCTGACAGCCAGTCTGCCTGCTGCTACGGACGTGCTGACAGCCAGTCTGCCTGCTGCTACGGACGTGCTGACAGCCAGTCGCCCATCGACTCAATTTCCCTGAGTTGGCGAGCCGATTTGAGTCAGTGAGCCGTTCTGGGCTGGCGATTGGAGCTGAGCGTTTACGGTTTGTTTTTCCGGACATCTAGGCTTATCTGAGCCAACCTGGGTCGGAACAGCCCAGAGTTGGAGCAGTCTTGGTTTTGAGTCAAGAAATTCAGGATAGTCTGAGAGTGGGGGGCAAGTGTGAGCAAGCACATCAAAGAAATGAGGTTCCTTCTGTAATGGCCATGCAAAAGATGATATCATGAAGTGGGTAGCAGGTTTTTCTGCTCCTATTTTCTGAAACGTTAAGCATAAGCCTCATGCGCATGCATGAATGCAATCGACTTGAAATCGTTATTTCGTCCCCTTAAGACACCTCTTCATCCGTGCCCATGCACACGTTTTTGCGAGACAGCGGTGCTAGTGCCTTAAGAAGTGCGTAGCATCCATACCTGCACTTCCCCACATATTACGCCTCTGCAGAGACTCCACTGGCCTACCTGTTCAAATGTGATACGTGTATCTGATAGACCATATACGTGTATCTGGAAGAGTACTCCCTGGCCTCGGGACAGGTACCGACCGCACCCCTGACCCCGGGACAGGTACCGACCACACCCCTGACCCATGGACAGGTACTGACCACACCCCCTGACACCGGGACAGGTACCGACCACACACCCTGACCCCGGGACAGGTACCGACCACACCCTTGACCCCGGGACAGGTACTGACCACACCCCTAACCCTGGGACAGGTACCGACCACACCCCTGACCCCGGGACAGGTACTGACCAAACCCCCTGACCCCGGGACAGGTACCGACCACACACCCTGACCCCGGAACAAGTACCGACCACACACCCTGACCCCGGGACAGGTACCGACCACGCCCCCTGACCCCGGGACAGGTACTGACCACACCCCTGACACCTGACAGTGCTGACCACACCCCACCCTGACCCCGGGACAGGTACCGACCGCACCCCTGACCCCGGGACAGGTACCGACCACACCCCTGACCCATGGACAGGTACTGACCACACCCCCTGACACCTGGACAGGTGCTGACCACATCCCCTAACCCCCGATACAGTATCGACCACGCCCACTGGCCACGCCCCGTGTCGCTACACCGGTCCCAAATGGAGACGTCTCGTTAGCGGAGCGACCGCACACCCAGGCAGCTGATACGTGCTGGGTCAAGCCGTCCGGCCCGGTCACCTGTGACTCCCAGCGTGACAGAAACTCCTCTCGGGTAATTCCATCGCGTTCGAGTGTTCAGATAGCCGGCCAATCCGTGTACATACTTGCGCGCATGCGTGTTGGATCTGAGAACCGGGGGACCTACAATGTAATATAGTGTTCGTTGCGTGTTGCACAATGTGATAAGTTCCCTGCAATCAAGTCAGAAGTGTGGTTCATTTGTACAAATGGTCATTTATCGAATGCACCTTGTTATCTCATAATGCAGCCCCATTTGTGTGCCGGTTTTTGTCTCCTTCAGGTTTCATGTTCTTCCGTCCCATTTCCGAAAAAAAAAACCTTGAGCTTGTTTTTATGATTTTCATTTGGTAGATGTTTAATGCTGGCTGTACGCGGGTGCCACATTGGCTGACGATATTGCGACTAGATTGGGTTTTCAGAGCACAATGCGTGATAAATCTAACCTGGTTCACAGACCAGACAAGACGCTGACTATGGACGTCAGTACCGGGATGGGAAGTAATGGACTCCACCAATGACTTCAACCCTATCCTGGATTCGGATTCGGTTCAGCCATGCCCCGGTGAATTGTAGATAGCTAAGGACGATCACCTCCACAAGTGGTGGGACTGAACGGGCTTTCTCCAGATTAACTGGCACAATTCAAGCGATGCAAGTTTGCCGAGTCGGTGAAGCGGTAGATGATCAATGTTTCTTGCAAAGTATCCTACTGAAAGTGCGCGGGTTTATAACTTGGCGCGGGGCGAATGATCGCAGACCCCAGTTGTTTCATGTTGGAGAGCTGCACGTGCCCCACAGCTGGAGCGCGTCGGACAAAGCATTGAGACTTGCTTTGTGTATCGATATGACCGGGAGCGGGTGTGCTCGTACGCGCTGGAATTGAATACCGAAACACGACGTACTGGAAATCTAAATGTCCTGCAAAGTATGCATGGGCCAAAGCAAGCATACATCAATGAAACGACGCGTCACGAATCCCGTGTGTTGTAGATAGGGCGAATAACAAACCAAATCGTTTATGTACACACTCCTAGCGCCGTTGTAATTCTCGTTTCTCTAGCGTTCCGTCACATGCATATTGTATACTGGTTTGAGGACTGTCTGAAAGCTATCTGATAAAAACGCAATGACATTTGTTTCACTCATGCAATATAGGTGAGTTCTCTATTGTTATAAACACACGCACACTACACACACAGTAGAATAGTACCCATCATCATCTTTGCTACCCAGAATTGTACGTGTTCGAATTCCAAGATCACGGAATTGATCATTAATATCAGGATTGACGGCCCGAGCTCCACATGGGACTGCGAGCTGCTGCAGTGATTACCGTCACAGTAGCCTGAGGTCGCGAGGGGCAAGCGTCGGAGGGTCTGCCCAGACTCTCACCGATCCCGAGGGGTCAGGGTCGCCCCCATCTCTCACCGATGACGGTCGGGTCGGAAGACTCTCACCGATCCCGAGGGGTCAGGGTCATGACGCGTCTCATTGCTGTCACCTCCGCTTGGTCACCGTGTCCCGTGCTTCTCCTCGGCAGTGGAGGTGGGGATGCCAGGTAGGTCTGGGCGACGCTGTAGTCAAAATATTATCGTATCCGGTCCGGGTATTTTACCGAACTGGATCACCGAATGGCATCGACACCAGTCATTCAATTCAGGAAGTATATGAGTTCAATAAGTTCATCCATTTTTCCGTTATGAACCTTTGAATCATTGCACATCCCGCCTCTCTCAATGCATGCTGTAAAGCCACGCACGCACGCTGGATGCGAACGTCACAGCGCCCGCTCAGAAGTCGGACTGAAGGCCGTCTGACGCACACGCCAGGTGGAGTCGGCACTGGGTCGAGAGTGGCACGCACACATAAGCCGTGATAACGGCCGGATTAAGCGGCGCTGCACGGACGGTCGAGAGACGATCTCCCGCTGCTGCGCCGACAATGTATGCATATCGCTGTTCGTGTCTCGCCGGGCGTTGGCGCAGCCCACTTTATGGACCGAGGGTGTGACGCGCTGCTGTGGACATCGGAGTGGTCGCGTCAAAACAGCGCCAACTGGCGGTGACTAATGCGGCCATTCGCGCTGCCGTTTGTCACGTCGACTGACCCGTCTGTCCGGACAAGACGATGATCTTCTGCAGACAAGCATTCGTCGGTTGCAGGTATTTCGGTGTTCTCGTCTGGCGGATGGCACTTTGCTTCTGCTAAGGGGGAAATCGATGCTCTTTTGGGAGAGTGGTCGGGATAATGTGTGCTCAAGAGGCGGGACTGGCGGCCACTGTTGGCCGAGAGCTGAGATATTTGACTGCGAGCCACTTTGAAATTGTTTCACGCTTTGCGTCTGATGAATAGTAAGATGGAGGTGCACTGTTGGAGTTGATCACGAGAGTTGAGAACTGTGAGCGGACCATGCGTTCCGTGCTGGAGTTGAAAGTCTTGCAAACTATCATGGCGTGGGTGTCTCATAGTTGCGCTAGTATTTACTCATTTGATGTGACGCTGACCGTCTCTCACGTACCAAAAATTCGGCCTCCTCCGCGACTCGAACCCGCGCCCTGACAGGACGGACGGGCCTGACTGGTCTCAGCTGAGACACCACGGGTGCAGCAGCCTGTGGCGTCTGCCTCAGCAGCCGCGGACCGTCACGGCTGTCCACCAGCTGGGCTGCAGCTGCAGTCAAACAGGCTGCAGCTGCAGCTGGCAGATGACTGGACACATACCCTGTGCCCTAAGTCATCCCTGCGGGCTCATCAAGGGCACAGGAAGGTCTTCACTGCAATACCTTAAGGAAACACAACTCATAATCACGGTCAATCGGGTGCATCGTGCCGGTTTTTGTTCCCTACCATCGTGTGAGGAATTCGGAGCACATGCCCACAGGCAGATATTGTGGGTTTGATTCCGTTTGCAGAACATTTTCTTGCGCATTACTCAAAGCTGCTCAACTGACGCCTGTGCTTAGGCACAGAACAGGAAGTGCGCGCGACACCGAAGATGAACACGGTCAAAGCTCGCTGGCAAATGGAGCACACTGAGTGTCATTCCAGATGCCGTCGCAAACGCCATCAAACGGCGTACACGACTAACGCATCGCGAGGCCACACACTCTCGAGACTCGGCGGCTGAGATTGTCGCCACCCACTGAGCGGTGCAGTCACCCCGTCGCGGGCCGCCACAGCCAGCCTGCAGGCCGCAAACGTGTCGAAGCCACGCCGTCCCGCCACAAGTGCCGCTCCCGCCGATATATACGTCGCATCAGCGGAACACACGCTGTGGCTCGGGCCGCTCTGCCGCCGCCGGAAGGCCGCCGACGACGCCAGCTGGTGCCCAGCTTCCCGGAAGAGCTGACCGGCAGCTCGGCAGCCGTGGGAGGCCGCCGACAGCTGCAGCTGGCGCCCAGGTTCCTCGGAGAGCCGGCAACAGCCTCCGCCGGTCGGTGTTCGATCGGGTAGCCCGGCTGGCGAGTGTTCGGCTGGCCGCGACAGCGAACGGTGCGGCAGTCGGCTCGTGACGAGTTCGTCACGAGAACGAGCATGGAGGAAGTAGGTTCGTGAGGTGTTCTTTGGATGAGAGGACGCACATGGAGAGAGAGGGAGCGTCAGACAGAGGTCAGACGTGGAGAACGAAAGGCAGAAAGCGGAGGAGAAATGAGTTGGTAGACTGAGAGGAAGAGAGGAAGACGGACAGAGGGAGGGAGGGGCGAATTAGGTAGTGTGGAGTCACGGAGGTGGGAGGACTGGTGAGGAGAGGTGACAAAGGAAGTGATCCACAAGCGGCATTTTGTGAAATCGGCTCGGTGACGCATGCGTAAGAGATGGAAGGCTCCTCAACATTGGTGTGTGTGTGTAGGGGGGGGGGGGCGATTGCATTCAATACGCGTGGAATCTAGAGGAAGTCATCATCTATTGTGGAAGCAATAGATCACTGAAGAATGCATGAGACGACGCCCTTGGATTGTCCACTGCCGCATGGGAGAAAAAGATAGGGAGTACATATATATATATATATGCATGCATGCAAATATAATATGCGTATGTGCGTGTATGTATGTACGCGCTCACTTCTATGGATGTGTGTGTGTAGGTCTAAGTTTATGCCATTCTAGTGAACGAATCGCATCCACAATCTGCCAGTGTTTATGAGCGCATGCGAGTTCGTTCATCGTGCACATATGAGTGTTTGCATGCATGCGTGCATAGTACGTGTGGGTGGCAGGAGGAAGTGGTGATCGGCGTGTGATTTCGTGTCCCCGCGTGAGCGCAGCAAGAGCGGGTGGACACCGAATACGCTCACAACGTGCCCTTTGTGTTTGGACGGTAACTGCATGTATCGACGGTGACTGCCAAGCAAGCACGCTTTTCAAACGAAATTGTGGTAAAGGAAGTGGTTACCTGCATTTAGCGTCCACAAACGTTCCTCTCCACGCCAAAAAAGTAACTCAATTTGTCAGACTGTCACGTTCGCACGCTATATTCCCTGTTGGTGTCGCCAATCTGAAAGAGCTCAACCTCACTGAAATCCGCATTCCATTCCAGTTATACTGAGTCCTGCATGCGTGAGCAGCTCCATTTACACTGGGTCACACTCCAGTTATACTGGGTCACACTCCAGTTATACTGGGTCACACTCCAGTTATACTGGGTCACACTCCAGTTATACTGGGTCACACTCCAGTTATACTGGGTCACACTCCAGTTATACTGGGTCACACTCCAGTTATACTGGGTCACACTCCAGCTATACTGGGTCACACTCCAGTTATACTGGGTCACACTCCAGCTATACTGGGTCACACTCCAGTTATACTGGGTCACACTCCAGTTATACTGGGTCACACTCCAGTTATACTGGGTCACACTCCAGCTATAATGGGTCACACTCCAGTTATACTGGGTCACACTCCAGTTATACTGGGTCACACTCCAGTTATACTGGGTCACACTCCAGTTATACTGGGTCACACTCCAGTTATACTGGGTCACACTCCAGCTATAATGGGTCACACTCCAGTTATACTGGGTCACACTCCAGCTATAATGGGTCACACTCCAGTTATACTGGGTCACACTCCAGTTATACTGGGTCACACTCCAGCTATACTGGGTCACACTCCAGTTATACTGGGTCACACTCCAGCTATAATGGGTCACACTCCAGTTATACTGGGTCACACTCCAGCTATAATGGGTCACACTCCAGTTATACTGGGTCACACTCCAGTTATACTGGGTCACACTCCAGCTATAATGGGTCACACTCCAGTTATACTGGGTCACACTCCAGTTATACTGGGTCACACTCCAGTTATACTGGGTCACACTCCAGTTATACTGGGTCACACTCCAGTTATACTGGGTCACACTCCAGCTATAATGGGTCACACTCCAGTTATACTGGGTCACACTCCAGTTATACTGGGTCACACTCCAGCTATAATGGGTCACACTCCAGTTATACTGGGTCACACTCCAGTTATACTGGGTCCCTCCAGTTATACTGGGTCACACTCTATTTATACTAGGTACACTCCAGTTATACTGGGTCACACTCCAGCTATATTGGGCCACACTCCAGTTATACTGGGCCACACTCCAATTACACTAGGTCACACTCCAGTTATACTGGGTTAATCTCCAGTTATACTTGGTCCTGTATGCGTGAACAGTTCCAGTTATACTGGGTCACACTCCAGTTATACTGGGTCACACTCCAATTACACTGAGCCACACTCCAGTTATACTGGGCCACACTCCAATTATACTGGGCCACACTCCAATTGCAGTGGGCCGCCCTCCAGTTATACTTTTTCCTGCATGCGGTAGCAGTTCCAGTTATGCTGAGTCTTGCATGCTTGAGCAGCTCCAGAAGTTACATGCTGCATGGCCTGTCTCAAGCTACTCAACAATTCATGGCTGGGTTCAGTTGACTTCGATTCCAATCATGATAAGATCCGTGAGATGTGTGCTGATATCGAGAGCGAGGCATGCATGTAAGAGATTGCTTGGTGAAGTTATATGTCTTTAGAGAATATGACAAGTATTCTAGCAAAATTATTTGTCATCCTTTCTTAACCATACGGTAGTATATTGTGTATTACAGTATCACACAACATCGAGCGCATCCTTCAGTACATTGTCGCACTGTTTCATTATCCAGATAGTATAAGTGTTAATCAATTCCTTGCTGTTGATTGGTTTTCAATGGTCATTTTCAAACAGTTGTCAATTACCATGACATCAGAACATTAATATCGTCAGATAAATCATTGTTCTTCTTTCCGCTCTCTCGTGAATTCCGCTCTCGCATGCTTGCTCTCGTCCGGGCAATCATGCGAGGACGGCAATTGCCCGGAGTATTGGCAGGGAGGGTGGGGACCAGCGGGCCACGTTGTTCCACACCCTTGTCAATTTTGACCATCAACTGCATGGGCTATGAGCACGTTTTGTGGAAATAATCCACTTTAGCAAGTATCTTGGTCTCCCAAGTTGTTTACATATCCACGCCTCCTCGCTTGTTTGCCACGGTTCGTGTCCAGTCTGACAACCAGGGAACAACCCTGACCTTGCAGTGCCAGGGAACTGGCACTGCAAGGTCACACCAGTCCAATGTCGACGTTGATAGACGTAAACTCTGATCATCCCTGTCCATGTAAAGAAGTCCCTTGCGCGTCATCGCATGTCAAAATCTGCCTGCCAATGGTTACTTATGACAGCTATAGCTGAGTGCTGGAGTCAGTGGTTTGTGCGTGTCATAGCCTGAAGCACTGCTGAAGGCACCACCACAGGCTGACGCACTGCTGTAGTCACCATTACAGGCTGACGCACTGCTGTAGTCACCATCACAGGCTGACCCACTGCTGTAGTCACCACCACAGGCTGACGTACCACTGCTGTAGTCACCACCACAGGCTGACGCACTGCTGTAGTCACCACCACAGGCTGACGCACTGCTGTAGTCACCACCACAGGCTGACCCACTGCTGTAGTCACCACCACAGGCTGACCCACTGCTGATTAGTCACCACCACAGGCTGACCCACTGCTGTAGTCACCATCACAGGCTGACGCACTGCTGTAGTCACCACCACAGGCTGACCCACTGCTGTAGTCACCACCACAGGCTGACGTGGTACTTACAGTTTGGACTCTCAGCCTTTGTAGCCTCAGCTGGAGCCAGCCCCAGCTGGCTTGTGTAACCTGGACCCGGTGGCAGTCTGTATCATTGTGACACCATTGGCCAGTTCCATATATCGCAGCCACGGTGCCGGAGCCGGCGAGCTCAGCTCTATACCGGTCGGGTGGTGGAACTGTAGGCACGCTCCACCCGGACCACCATTCGGGTCGGGCGGTGGAACGGTAGGCACGCTCCACCCGGACCACCATTCGGGTCGGGTGGTGGAACGGTAGGCACGCCCCACCCGGACCACCATTCGGGTCGGGTGGTGGAACGGTAGGCACGCCCCACCCGGACCACCATTCGGGTCGGGCGGTGGAACGGTAGGCACGCTCCACCCGGACCACCATTCGGGTCGGGTGGTGGAACGGTAGGCACGCTCCACCCGGACCACCATTCGGGTCGGGTGGTGGAACGGTAGGCACGCCCCACCCGGACCACCATTCGGGTCGGGTGATGGAATGGCCGTCATGCTTGCACCAACGATACCTATGTATAGTGTATCAGTTGTCACTGGGTGGTCCCCCGCTGAGGCAGACGACGACGTATCGCACCATACAACCTCAGCTTCCTTTAGATCTTTTATCGGTGCATCAGTGACGCGAGGCTTTCAAGTTTCTGGCAGTTCGATCTCAAGTTCGAAGTCATTTCTAGGCATGTACTGTCGTGAATGTTCAGTTAGACAAGAAAAGTTGGTCTGAACACTCTTGCCTTCGCCGTCCAGTCGCGAAGCTAGGGGAGAAGCGCACACGGTGAGCTCTAGGATGCGCAACAAGTGCAACGTCTCCGGGCATCAAAGTATGTATATCTCCATCGCCGACTTGTTTCCGCCTCCGAGAGCGTGGGCCGCGCGCGGCAGAGCGTCGGGTCCGCCGCCGGTGACGCCTCAGCCTCGGTACGGTCCACACAGACGCTCGCAGCAGAGCGTCGGGACCGCCGCCGGTGACGCCTCAACCTCGGTACGGTCCACACAGACGCTCGCGGCAGAGCGTCGGATCCGCCGCCGGTGACGCCTCAGTCTCGGTACGGTCCACACAGACGCTCGCAGCAGAGCGTCGGGACCGCCGCCGGTGACGCCTCAGCCTCGGCACGGTCCTACCGGAGGTTCACACGGACGCTCGCGGCAGAGCGTCGGGATCGCCGCCGGTGACGCCTCAACCTCGGTACGGTCCACACGGACGCTCGCGGCAGAGCGTCGGATCCGCCGCCGGTGACGCCTCAGTCTCGGTACGGTCCACACAGACGCTCGCAGCAGAGCGTCGGGACCGCCGCCGGTGACGCCTCAGCCTCGGTACGGTCCACACGGACGCTCGCGGCAGAGCGTCGGGTCCGCCGCCGGTGACGCCTCAACCTCGGTACGGTCCACACAGACGCTCGCGGCAGAGCGTCGGGACCGCCGCCGGTGACGCCTCAGCCTCGGTACGGTCCACACGGACGCTCGCGGCAGAGCGTCGGGATCGCCGCCGGTGACGCCTCAGCCTCGGCACGATTCACACGGACGCTCGCAGCAGAGCGTCGGGATCGCCGCCGGTGACGCCTCAACTTCGGTACGGTCCACACGGACGCGCGCGGCAGAGCGTCGGGACCGCCGCCGGTGACGCCTCAGCCTCGGTACGGTCCACACAGACGCTCGCGGCAGAGCGTCGGGATCGCCGCCGGTGACGCCTCAGCCTCGGTACGGTCCACACAGACGCTCGCGGCAGAGCGTCGGGACCGCCGCCGGTGACGCCTCAGTCTCGGTACGGTCCACACGGACGCTCGCAGCAGAGCGTCGGGACCGCCGCCGGTGACGCCTCAACCTCGGTACGGTCCACACGGACGCTCGCAGCAGAGCGTCGGGACCGCCGCCGGTGACGCCTCAGCCTCGGTACGGTCGTCACGGACGCTCGCGGCAGAGCGTCGGGTCCGTCGCCGGTGACGCCTCAACCTCGGTACGGTCGACACGGACGCTCGCGGCAGAGCGTCGGGTCCGCCGCCGGTGACGCCTCAGCCTCGGTACGGTCCACACAGACGCTCGCAGATGATGGCGTACAAATTGAACGTCGCCTCCGAGCTGTGATCGCATTGTTGGCGACGGCGGCAGACACAGGCCAGATTGACTGCCGGCGCGCCCGGTCGGCAGTCGAACAGCCCAACGGGGGGGGGGTGCGCGAGCGGGCGAAATGCCCGGGATGGTGGAGGGCGGGAGACGGAGACAGAAGGAGCGAGGGCGAGACGGAAAGAGGTTGATGGGAATGGGAGAAGTTGAGTTGGGGGAAGGATGGAAAGAGTGGGAGGAAAAAGGAGAGATTGAGAGGGGAAGGAGATGGAGAGAGAGAGCGCGAGACGTTGTGGAAGTTAGAGGGGGAAGGGGAGGGAGTGTCAAAGGGAGGAGAAGGAAAGGGAGGGAATGTGAAAGGAGTCGGAGGTGAAAGATGAAACGGATGGACGCCAGGGAAAGGGAGGAAACGATGACGCTTCAGGGTGTGTTCAAAGTGAAATACGTCGTCAATGAGATTCGTCCAGAATAGCCTCCGAAATGTTTCATGACTAATTGTCTAACATCATTCGAAACATGGCCTTTTCCTTTAGCGTCACTCATGGCGTAGTATCTGCTTATATATGTGGAATAGGCTTACATATACACCCTTTCCAGGCTATGATAGTTCATATAATTTTGCATAAGTTGTTATCAGCATTTTAGCATTACACCATACAAGACAAATGCGTTGGACATAAATTAGTAATACAGCACACAGCAACTGCCTACAACAAAAACAAAGCAAAGAAGGTATGCTATTGACAGTACAGTAACCATACTACAGTACAATGCGCTTGCACAAACGGCTACCTGGTCACGCACGTCTCTCTAATCTTCCCTCTGTTGCAGCTCTTAGTAAAACAACGAGACTCCAGTGTAACCAGGATGGCAAGCATATGCTCCCTAGTTTCTGAAGCACTGCGATTCGCAAACGGCATGCGAAAAAATCAGCGGTAGAATATTTACCTTCGTGCCTGGTAAAACATGCACCTCCGTGCCGGGAAAAGGCTCCGGAGAAGAAGACAATATCTGGATAAAAATTACGCAATTAAATTTCCCTCGTGTCTCTTTCAGCACCGCGAGGATTCACAAAGCCATTGCATCCGTATTCAGGCATGCGTTAAGTTGTTCCATCGGCACCGACGTCAGGCTGAAAATGCGAATTGCGTAACAGCTTTTTTCTTTCAATCCACATCCATTATGCCGTCTGTTCTTCAGCAGCGCCCCTTGCAATCGAGTCGCCTTTGTCTGAGTCGTAACTCCAGTACACACAGTGCCACCACCCGTCGCCTACTGAATGCTGAGTGTATTCTCAGTTTACTTCATTATTTGGCGAAGCGTTCCACCTGAAGCTGAGCGACAGAGGACGACATCCACAGCTGTCCAACACAAGTGAGGCACGAAATGTGTTCGACAAGTTGACTACAATCACCGAGGCGTTCTTCTCCTCAATTTCACCCGAACAAATGCGCCCGGATCAAAGCCTTTAAATTCCATGTCAGATCTGTAAAATGTAGCAGCAGAAATTGATTGGTCCGTGGAGGCTGAAAAAGAACAGCGTATGCTGTGATGAAATTAACTGTCGCATTCGTGCCCTCCAGGAAAAAATATACAGTAATCATTATGGAACACTGTGGGGAGTATTAAATGTCACACAGCGCAACTGGAATGATGCTCTTAGTGAATGCACACGACATTCTTTGAAAAACTCAAAATAGCTAGAAAACCGGAACTGTACCAGAAGAAATAGCACGCACCGAATCATCATCACCAAGTCATCGATTAATCAATGACAACAAGCAAGGCAATACCAAGGTTTTCAGGTCTTTACCCCTTATTCCTATGCATCATTACATCACGAGGATTATTGGAAGACAATGAGGACAAAGAGATGCTAGGGCTTCATATTGGTATCCGTTGAGCGGTACCCGGTACGTTCATACGTTGAGCGGTATGAACGTGCAGTTGTGCTGTGCAGGTAGTGTGAGGTGTGCAGGTGCAGGTGATGTGAGGTGTACAGGTACACGTGCCGGTGAGGGGTGCAGGTGCAGGTGCAGGTGATGTGAAGGGTGCAGGTGCAGGTGAGGGATACAGGTACAGGTGCAGGTGATGGATGCAAGTACATATGAGGTGTGCAGGTACATGTGAGGTGTGCAGGTGCAGGTGAGGTGTGCAGGTGCAGGTGAGGTGTGCAGGTGCAGGTGAGGTGTGCAGGTGCAGGTGCAGGTGCACAGGGTGCAGGTGCAGGTGTCAGGTGCAGGTGCAGGTGAGGTGTGCAGGTGCAGGTGAGGTGTGCAGGTGCAGGTGAGGTGTGCAGGTACAGGTGAGGTGGTGGGTGTGCAGGGTTGCAGGTGCAGGTGCAGGTGAGTTGCAGGTGCAGGTGAGGTGTGCAGGTGCAGGTGAGGTGTGCAGGTGCAGGTGAGGTGTGCAGGTGCAGGTGAGGTGTGCAGGTGCAGGTGAGGTGTGCAGGTGCAGGTGAGGTGTGCAGGTGAGGTGTGCAGGTGCAGGTGAGGTGTGCAGGTGCAGGTGATGTGTGCAGGTGCAGGTGTAGGTGATGTGAAGGGTGCAGGTGCAGGTGAGGTGTGCAGGTGCAGGTGTAGGTGAGGTGTGCAGGTGCAGGTGAGGTGTGCAGGTGCAGGTGAGGTGTGCAGGTGCAGGTGAGGTGCAGGTGCAGGTGTGCAGGTGCAGGTGCAGGTGCAGGTGAGGTGTGCAGGTGCAGGTGAGGTGTGCAGGTGCAGGTGAGGTGCGTAGGTGTGCAGGTGCAGGTGCTGTGGGTGCAGGTGAGGTGTGCAGGTGTAGGTGATGTGAAGGGTGCAGGTGCAGGTGAGGTGTGCAGGTGCAGGTGCAGGTGAGGTGTGCAGGTGCAGGTGCAGGTGAGGTGTGCAGGTGCAGGTGAGGTGTGCAGGTGCAGGTGAGGTGTGCAGGTGCAGGTGCTGTGGGGTGTGCAGGTGTAGATGCTGTGAGGTGTGCTGTGGGGTGTGCAGGTGCTCTTCGTCATACCACCCACACGGCTGCTGGCATCACAAAGGGGTGCTCCTCGCCATAGCAGCCACACGGCTGCTGGCACCACACCGTATGGTCGGCTCCACTCCGGGGTCGACAAAAGACGGATTCGTCTGTTCTGCGTCGGCGGCGGCCGCCGCGGGGCATGTGAAGTGCGGCATTAGTGCTCCTATTGGACGCATCTATAACGCGGCCGGCTGACCGACTGCGGCGGCGGAACGGACGGCCCTGACAAAACGGTGTCGGCCGGCCCGACCGGAGGCCGCCGCACCCGCCCACACAGTCGGAGAAGTCGCCAACGACACCACACACAGAAGTCGCCAACGACACCACACACAGAAGTCGCCAACGACACCACACACAGAAGTCGCCAACGACACCACACACAGAAGTCGCCAACGACACCACACACAGAAGTCGCCAACGACACCACACACAGAAGTCGCCAACGACACCACACACAGAAGTCGCCAACGACGTCACACAGAAGTCGCCAACGACACCACACACAAAATTCGCCAACGACATCACACACAGAAGTCGCCAACGACACCACACACCAAAGTCGCCAACGACATCACACACAGAAGTCGCCAACGACACCACACACAGAAGTCGCCAACGACACCATACACAGAAGTCGCCAACGACACCACACACAGAAGTCGCCAACGACATCACACACAGAAGTCGCCAACGACACCGCACACAGAAGTCGCCAACGACATCACACACAGAAGTCGCCCGCCAACGTCACCACACACAGAAGTCGCCAACGACACCACACACAGAAGTCGCCAACGACATCACACACAGAAGTCGCCAACGACACCACACACAGAAGTCGCCAACGACACCACACACAGAAGTCGCCAACGACACCACACACAGAAGTCGCCAACGACACCACACACAGAAGTCGCCAACGACACCACACACAGAAGTCGCCAACGACATCACACACAGAAGTCGCCAACGACACCGCACACAGAAGTCGCCAACGACATCACACACAGAAGTCGCCCGCCAACGTCACCACACACAGAAGTCGCCAACGACACCACACACAGAAGTCGCCAACGACATCACACACAGAAGTCGCCAACGACACCACACACAGAAGTTACCAACGACACCATACACAGAAGTCGCCAACGACACCACACACGGAAATCGCCAACAACACCACACACGGAAGTCGCCCACGACACCACACACAGAAGTCGCTAGCAACACCAAACACGGAAATCGCCAACGACACCAGACACAGAAGTCGCCAACGACACCACACATAGAAGTCGCCAACGACACCACACACGGAAACGACAGCTGACCCCGGGATCAAGTGCAGGAGCACTTTGCCACACACTCGGGTGGGCGTGCTTGGCTAAAGATACGAGATGACAATGGAAGTGCATGCCGTGTGACAAGCGAATACGAAGGAGAACGCAACTGCAGGAAGATGCAAGAATGTACACAAATGTGCTCTCGCGTGCTGGAGCAATGCCAGGTAGCTTGTGTCACGTGCTCCTGTATCCTGCCACGGACGGGAAACGCCGTGCGTGGTTTATACCTGATCTGCATACAAATATGCTACCGGTCGACGACTGAAAACCATGCAGCGCTCTTCTTCCGCCGTCAGCTACCTATCGTCACTTGCCATATATGGACAGTGATGACAGGAAGCTTTGGATTCACTCGCTGTCGCTGGTGGAAGACATGCGTATTTCAGATCATTCCCGTACCATGCAGGGCTATGGGCACATTTTCCACGTCAGATTAGCATAACTGGGTCGGAAGAAGCAGATTTTGTTTCATGAATCAAGTGATAGGCGCATCCCAGCGGTTCGTCGTGGAAGACCCGCGGCAAAGTCACGTAGCTGGGCGTCATCAAACGGGCGCAACTTCGGAAAACATTCGGCAGACCGACTCGGCGGGGATAACACCTGCTAGAACAGTACCACTCTAGCTCGGCGGAAAATAGGCGGCCTTACAAACAGAGGTGGATCCAGAAATTGTCATAGGGGCACACTATTCCCCTCCGAGAGGCGCCTCTGGTTAAAAAAAGAGTATATATATATATATAATATATATATATATATATATATATATATATATATATATATATATATATATATATATATATATATATATATATATATATAATATATATATATATATATATATATATATATATATATATATATATGAAGAGCGGGAGGTGCACTCGAGCCTTCCTGGAGGGGTGCCTGTTCTGGCGGATGGACGACACCTTGCATCGGGGTACATTCCCCAGTGACCCCCCCCATTCTGCATCCGCCCCTGCTGAACGTCGATTGGTTTAGTCTATGTTGCTCTTGGCCAAAGCAATTTCAGGCAGAAACTGATAAATTGTGTCGTAATACCTTAACGATTGATATAAACGATGCTATAAATCGGTCATTATAGCGTTTCTAAGAATTGTAGTAAATATGGCAGTTTTGTGGATTTTGGAAAACAATGCTATAAGCATAGCTTTCTGTTCTAGATATAATGAATATATGCTATTCTCCAGTACGAGCACCGATCTGTAAAACATTGATGAAAATACATCATTGAAGCACAACGAAATACAAGTGAATAATTTAAATGCTCTATGACAAGTAATTAGGCATACAACCAAAACTGTATGGATTCATCTTTCACCCAAACAAGAAAACGAGACACACACAGTCGATTAAAGGCGCGAGACATCGGTCGGTGAGATCATCAGCGGCATTCTGCTACCTGACATCCCGCATTGGCTATCTGGCAGCCAGACTTCGCGCTCATAGTTGCGCTGGAGACGAGTCCAGTGATGATTAGAGTAAGTAAAATGAACGGTAGTTGCCAATGTTTATGGATTGAATTTTTCCGATCTTAGTATTGTCGCTGAGGGAAATTATTGTCATTGAAATCATTTCTGTGAACACAACTGCCCCTGGTTGCAATCTGCTAACTACTTCCGGCGCATCAAGCACAATCACAAACACTGAATCACACCCCGGAATGTATTGGATTTGCTCCTACGGCGTTCCTCATAGCTAACCGGCATCACCGC
Source organism: Imbricaverruca yamaguchii (assembly GCA_034440575.1). Taxonomy (NCBI): domain Eukaryota; kingdom Metazoa; phylum Arthropoda; class Thecostraca; family Neoverrucidae; genus Imbricaverruca; species Imbricaverruca yamaguchii. Next base: position 14,976 of record JAOTOL010000736.1, on the reverse strand, counting down.
ACTCGCAGTTGAAAGTCATCCGACTTTCCGGAGAATATTTACAATCCCCGGATACTCGAAATAAGACTTGTGGCGCAGTGTGCTTGGAATTTCAGCGACCTCTAACTGCCACATCCAACCAGGGAAAAAGAGATAAACTATCCATCGCTTATAACGCGCAACTGCACGGTAGCCGTTACTGATAGTCCGTCAAAACGGTACCATTTATCTTCCGTAGTAGTTCCCGGAAATCTGCAGTGCAGGTCACGGAGCACGCAAACACGCACGCAAGCACACGCACAGATCATAGTTGCATGGCAGGTAGATATGCCGTAGTTTAGGGGTGCATCGACCGTATAGGTCTTATAACATGTAGATATGTCGGATTATTGTTTGAGATCCATGTCCTATGATGCTTCTGCCAGAATGCTACGAAGGTCAAAAGCCGTGGCGGTGCAGTTTTGTTCCAGGTTACTTTTTGTTGGGCCATCTGGATACTCACACAGTTGAATCGTTGCTGGCAAATACCGCACTGCCGCTTTGATTTCGGTTGCAAGATGCTGCATCGCTGCGCACGGCGTCGACTCCTCTGCATTGTCCAGACACCAGCGTCTCGACTATGCAAATTTGGCTGATGAGTGGACGCTACAATTGGCCCCAATGGGCTCACTTTTACTCTTTTCACCCCTCCCAGAGTAATGCTTAAGGAACGGACCATGCAACTTGACTGAGGGCATGGTCATGAGTGTGGAGAGATCACGGGCTCCTCAGTTAGCCTGTTAGAGGAGACTCCCGCACCCAGGGTTGGCGATTTTTTAAATACATTTGGCGGGGGCGAAGTGTACTGGACCCCCCTCCCCCAACCAAAAACTTATCGGATTTCGCCCACTATGTTTTCAAGGTCTCAATAATTCTGATTTTTATTTGACGATGTGTATGCTTGTTTATTCAGCATCATCGCCAACGGGGAAAATCGTCCAGTAACAGGTGAAGTCACGTGAGCAAAAGAGCAGAGCACCGTGCATGTCAGTATAAAAACTGTGAGTTGTAGCATGCGACTAGTGTCGTACAGTGTACTCGGGTTCATCGTCATCGTCAACGTCATCTTCATCGTCGACGTCGCCGTCACCCTCCCCTCACTCCAAACATGAACAAACACACAACGGCTTAAATTAAATATTTCTGCGCTCATATGCAGGCTAAAACACACCGGCCTTCATGGAGCATCGGAGCACAGCCGGCCTGAGCTGTGATGACGATGGGTGCAGGTACTTCCTTGGTGCCTAACATTAGGGAGGGACGAAACCAACGTTTTGGTGGGGCGAGCCCAGGGTCAGTAAGTCCACTATCTAAACTTAATCTGTTTCTTTACGGTACAGAATATTGTCGGTTAACATCAACTAAGCCTTCTATGCAGCATGGTATTTTTCTTTTTTCTTTCTTTGGCTTTCCTATCAGCATAAAAACGGCATAGGTTATTGGGGGACCAAAATCAACATTTGAGGGCGGGGGCAAGGTCAACATTGGTGGGTCCATGGCCATCACAGAAGGATAGAAGTCGACACCATTGTCCACACCCCCACCTCCGTATTCTGCTTCGACAGGCTTCGATTGTCAGTCAGTAGTTCTCGAACTCGCGACATGCACAGGCGATGATTATAACGGTAGCGCCATCACCAGATTAGCGCACGCCCGGTGATCCTATTAGCGCGGCTCCGGCTGCCGCCCTACCGTAGGATCCCCGATCTCAGATGCCGGCCGTGCCCGGGTAGCCCCGAGCCCCGCCTTCGGACTGAGAGTCATTTAATTAGGGAGAGCCGCGCGCGGCCAGGTACTGTCCGCCGACACGCGAGGCACGGCCTCACGTGCCGACCGCTGGCGCGCCGGGGGAATGGCCGCTGAATTACAGCAGACCGGGACATGACTCAATGGTGGCCGCTGTGCTGACACGATCGTACAGTGGCAGCGTACGTGAGGCGCCGGTCACGTTTGGTGGGCACGCGACGACTGACACAGCAGGGGGCCAGCGCGGCAGCTCGTGCCGCGCTGGTCACGGGCCAGCGCGGCAGCTCGTGCTGTGCTGGTCACGTTTGGTGGGCACCCGACGACTGACACAGCAGGGGGCCAGCGCGGCAGCTCGTGCTGTGCTGGTCACGTTTGGTGGGCACGCGACGACTGACACAGCAGGTGGGCCAGCGCGGCAGCTAGTCTTCAGTGGTGGGGAAGTGAGTGGACGTAAGCAGGTGGTGGAGTGGTGTGTTGGTTTGGTGTTGCGGTGCAGAAGAAGAGCGCGCCTGATTGGCAGTGTACAGAGCACATGCGTGCTTGTAGGCCACTGTGAATGCTTGGTGAGACGCCACGGTCGGACCACGTCAAGAGAGGGAGGAGATTTTGCGACCCCGTGCTAGGTCGCGACGCAAAACCTCAGTAGACTTTAAAGTATAAAGAGCTGTTTTCAAACAGGTGCGTCTATATCACAAGCATTTTTGGAAAGAAAACGAATGGCGTTTAATTACGAAATTGCACGTGGTTTCATATGTCAAAATATTTCACGCATATACGCAAGTTTTTTTTATAACTTGACCAAGTACGTTGGGGACGATCGGGCCTGAACTTAGTTGTGGTGATGCAAACATTGTGGATCAAATTAAAATAGTGCAATTACTAATGAAAAACTACTGCCTATGGACAATATACCAAATGTCCCTGGTTGATCGAATACTAACATAGTACATAGCAATCAAGTTCGTCAAACTCTGGATCACAATGGACGTAGCTTTGTATTTAGTGCGCATAGTTTTCATAAGCCGCAAGGAAATTCAGGGGCCATCTTCATCATTTTTATACTTCTGATTAAGAGAAAGAGACAGAGGGAGAGAGAGAGAGATGCGCGCGCACACACATACACACACACACACACATATATATGTATATATATATCTGCTTTCACGGTTTGCAGGTAGTGCAGAGGCCAAGAAACGTCTATGACCGACATTTCATACTGGTGCAGCTCCTCCTTGGTTGTATGCACGTAGATTAACACGCACGCCTTAGGGCCTCTCACATAGCACATCCCGGAAGGGAGCGGAGTCCCCCCCCCCCCCAAGGTCTCGGAATCTGCAAACGCTTGAAGCACATCTGGGGCGTATATTACGGCTGTAGTGAACTCGCCGCAATGTTTATTTCATGATCAAAGGACACTACCTGCACGGTCAAATGAGGTCGAGATCGGCTAGCACACCGCACCGTGGTGACGAAACACTGACCTTGAACGTCAGGTGGCGTCGGCCGACTTTGCACCCTCACAATTCCTATATTTACGAACGGATTGCAAAGCATATTTTGCATGCAGTGCGCTTATCAACTTTTATCAAAGTCGCAAGCTTTCATTGCCACATCCCTGACCGTCTGTGAACTAGTCGCGCCGACGATCGATGCCAGCACCAGCTGCAATGCTGGCCGGTGACCTTTAGACCGCCCACCTCGGCCAACAGTGAGTGTACACTGTACGTGCCCGCCGCCGGTTCCGGCACATCTCGGGGCGCTACGACCATCGGCTCGCCACCGGATCGTACTTCCGGTGCGGCTGCAGCGGTGCAGGGGGTCTGGCCGGCTCGACCCTCACGCCGTGCCGCGTCGCCCGGCCGCCTGGCGAGCTCGACATCCGCCGTCGCCGCTCCCGTGAAGGGAGTCGCGGCGGCGTGATTCAGGGTCGGCGCCTGCGGCCGTCACTCTTCGGAGATCCCGCGCTTCTGGGAAGTTGTGCACGTGCACGGAGGAATGCGAGACAGATGCGTGCGGGGGCGGCCAGGCGGACGCACCGGGGTTGGCGGTGGAGATGCGGTAGATGACGGCTGATGGCACTGTAGCCGCGGGCCTTTATTGCACAACGGCGGTGGACCTTGATCACACTTCTGAAAGCAGACCTGCAACCCTTGGCTTGCAAGAGGCCGGGGAGCTTACGCATGGGCGTATGTGTAAAATATGACTGCATTTGATGTGATGGGCAGCGTTAACACGTGCGACACATGGACGTGAAAGCAATGAACGATTAATAAGTTATCAACTTAGCGGCGAGTTTTTAATTACGCCTGAAACGGTGCTGATAGCGAACTGGCGCTGTCAGTGCTTGCAAATGGAACGCTTCGGCTACCTTGTGGTAATAAATCACGGCATTTTGTGCAGCCGAAGCCAGCCCAGATCCGTGCTGGCCAATCAAAATGCAATTCAGAATCCAGATACATCGTAAATCAATTTGTCACATCTGATTCACATCACATCCTGTGCAAACGAAATAATATTGTTGAAGCATGCGCTAATTTCAGCGTCGTATGATATACATCACCAGCGCCAGTAATGGACCACGCTTTTCCATTCCCAAATACTGAAATTGCAGGCACTGCTCCAGTCGTAGGGTTTGCCGCCTAATGCGGATCACGTATTGGGCGATCCGATCGGAAACTTGAAATGCACTATGCCGAACTATTAAAATGTGCCCTTCTTACTCCAGAAATCCGTATTGAAAACTGAGCGCAATGAGGTGCATGTCTGTACATGGAGAGAGCGGACGAGCGAGGCAACAGGCGCAGACAGCAGCTTGCGGAGACAGCAGCCGACGGAGGCAGCGGCTGGCGGAGACAACTGCCGGCGCAGACAGCAGCTGGCGGAGACAACTGCCGGCGAAGACAGCGGCTGGCGAAGACAGTGGCCGACGGAGGCAGCTGCTGGCGGAGACAACTGCCGGCGCAGACAGCAGCTGGCGGAGACACGGCCGGCGGAGACAGCGGATCGGATGAAGTGGGATCACAGATTCGCTTGCGGCTTCAAAGGCCGGCGCCTCTGGCGACGTGTGATCGAGTCATCTGCTCCAGGGTCGACAGGCGCTCGGGCGGGACTGGGTCAGCGGAGACGACGTCTCGGGCGATACGTATTCCACCTGGAACCGTGCATATTAGCTAGCTCATCATCTATAGCGGGTAACATTGAAGCTGTTCGAACGTTCAGTTAGTCCATACGCCACGTGCTTCGTATGCTGTTATTTTCCAATATAAAACCCTGATATTGAGCTTTTGGACAGATATGCATCCCAGACGGGTCTAAAATGTATTTAATTATATAGTCTTACAAACGCCGTAAATCACGCCAGGTTGAATCGCAATAGCAGACGCCACGCGGTAAAGCTCACCGCATCTCGGGTCGGCATTTCTCACGCCCACCAGAGGAACGTTGCCGCTAATTGTGCATTGTAATTGATTATCCGGCGGAACCGATTGCGTCACCGTCCCACTTATCGCTTCAGGGCACGCTGCGCCCATCGCCCGCACCCATAAAACCGTCAGAGCGTATAATGCTCGAATCCAGACGTTAAAACGGGCCCAACAAGCCAGTTCGACTTTACGGGTGCATTAGACAGATGAGGCTGGCGTTAGCGGCGGATCAGCTGGCTGCCACGTGACCGTCGACCACGACGGAGAAAATCCGACGGCGCAGAGCAAACCCGCGCCAGCAGTTGTAAGTTCATCAGGCTCCCAGCAGTGACGGTGTCCTGTCGATCAGCCTGCATGCGGCATTGAGTAATTAGTAATGTTTTGCATTACGGCCATGGCAGTTACGGTCGCCACGTGGCAGTAGATAGTCATATTATTGTCACGGTAAGTTAGTTATTAGGGCCTTGGGGTGCACATTGCCAGGGTAAACCAGAAAATATTGTCAGAGAAGATCGCATCGTTGGTGTATTCCTGCCTCTAAGATGAGGGAACAAATCAAATAAGGAAAAGGAGAGAAATAGGGTGAGAGAGGAAAGAAGAGAGGGACACACAGAGAGGGAGGGAGATATAGAGAGAAAGAGAGAGAGAGAGGAGAGGGAGGAGAGAGAGAAAGAGTAAGCTGAGCCAAAATGGTGATATATTTTAGTGGAATTAGGTACAAAATGTACAATTTCTTTCAGATACTTCGGGGACAGATAACATTTTAGACATCGGAGGCGATCAATGATCGGAACAGAGGGCCGGTAGTGCTCGAATGCTTCGTTTCCTTGCAATGTGTTTGATGCATATGTTGGCATGCACTCACTTCTCTAAGCTGTAATGCTATGCATATAGTGTCCGATGATACAACTGCATGCGAAGTTTAAAATGTGGCGGTTGCCAACCCGTGGCTTTAGCGCATTTCGATGGTACCCTCTCTATTTCAACATATGCTATGCGTTCAAGCTGTCCACCAGTTCTCAGCATATAGACCTCGTCCGATGATTGAGGTAGGGAAGCATTAGACAACAAACATTCAAAACGCAAATGAAAGGAAACATGATAAGGAAGGCGGAACAGGGGTGATAGGTGATTTCATTTGGTGTATTCACATCGTCCTCATTGATAATGACGATAATCACTTGCGTTTACGAGGGACCCATCACATGTACTCTTTTATATATATATATATATATATATATATATATATATATATATATATATATATATATATACATATACATATATATATATAATCCCGCACACTCATTCGGTCTCAAATATTCTCTCCGTGATAAATCGTACTACACAACCGATTACAAACACTGCAGGACGTAACTCAAGTTTATTTTATCTTGATTTATCTTAACAATCACTATGAAGCATTTCTTCAAGGTAGGACGGCACACAACTGGAATTCCGAAAGCAAGGTCTATTCGACCAGCATACCAGCCAAGCGCAATGTAACCAGCATGTCGTACTACGAAGTGAGTACTTTCATCTGCTACAATTTTACCCCCTCCCCCCCCCCCCCATTATTCAGCGACTAACTGGTGTGGACATAACGACAGTAAAGTGCTTCAGTAGCTGAGTGTGAGTAGTTGCCGGTTGCCGGTGCACCGCCCGCGGTGGCAGCCGCAGGAATGTGAGGCAGGGAGAGGCAGCCGCCCGGCGGAGTGGGCGCCGTGTGGGGGGGGGGGCGCTGCTCGGCGACCCGCGCCACCTGTTGGTCGCCTGTCGGCGCGGCATGATTGCCACCGATCGAGGCCACACCGCCGCTGAATGGAGACCGCATACCCGGCCGGTGACTGGCGTCGGCGGTGTTTACCCCCGGGCGGCCGCCGGCCGGCACGTGCCAGGGCCGGAGCGGCCGGGCGGATGTCCGCCTGGCCGGCCGCCAGTCGCCCGCAGGAGAGGTGCTCGCCCGTGAAGAGGGAGAGGCAGCTCGCCCGCAGGAGAGGCGGTCCGTCGCCGGCAGGAGAGGTGCTCGCCCGTGACGAGGGAGAGGCGGTCAGTCGCCCGCAGGAGAGGCGGTCGCCCGTGACGAGGGAGAGGCGGTCAGTCGCCCGCAGGAGAGGCAGTCAGTCGCCCGCAGGAGAGGCGGTTAGTCGCCCGCAGGAGAGGCGGTCGCCGGTGACGAGGGAGAGGCAGTCAGTCGCCCACGTGAGAAGCAGTCGCCCACGGGAGAGGCAGTCGCCCGTGGCGGTGGCCAGTGGTGCAGGTGGATATTACGACAAGCTTCAGCTGTGTCTCTCGTTTATACTTAGCGACGTGTTAACTATGTAGTTCTGCATTTTAAATTCAGTAATAGATATTGAGTATGCGTCATTGTATGCATGAGTTAGTTGTAAAACCAACCGACCCAGCTCCAGATCGCCTCCCCTCATCCTGCTCCGCCCCACATCCTATCCCAAGCATCTTTCTCCCTGCACTATTTTGTCCATTTCCTTCACATAGCTTCGAAATGGCGATAGCTGGCCGACGGAAGTTGAACTAAAAGAAATAAACAAATCGATCTAGTTTTAAAATTAAACGCCTTCCGACCTGGCAGCTTATGAGCCTGACCACTGGAGCAGGCTGTGTTTGACATCACAAACATGTATCGTTCAATTACTTTAAAATGCTCTCACTGAGTGGCACTACTACTGAAATTTGTTGCTTTACGGCCCTGTCCAAGGTGGGGTAGGTGGGGGGGGGGGGCATGACACCATTCCTATATTCCTAAATAGAGCGCTGGTGCGCAGGGACATTCGGCATCGCCCACGCCTGAGAACAATTATACCGGCATAGCTGCCACCAGGAACAATATAGCTTACCCATTCGAACAATTACCAAGCACTCTGGTCGGCCGCTGACCAATTACCCGACTTGAATTAAATTAAAAGGCGATCTGGCGACTGTTTAATCGCGTCGTTTGCAGACAAATAGGTTTAAAGCGGCCTTAATCTGCATGCTGTAGCATACCCGGCTCATGGCCGGACACCTATTGCGGAACTTACCAGAATTTATGCACACTCGCTACGGCACATCGTCACGATGCCCCTAGGACGGATGTAACGAGCGTGACATCCTTAGATTAGACATGAAGCCGCCTTCGCGCACCACGAACACCGCACGAACCACTTCCCAGATCCCCGGGCGTCTCGGTATTCAAATGGTTCCGAGGGCTCAAGGAATAAAACGACAGTGAATATCCACTCTGGTCTGCCTTCAGGAGATCAGGGTAAGTGTTGATAGGTGTGCATTGTCGGGACATTGCCAGTGAGATAGAGAGAGAGAGAGAGAGAGAGAGAGAGAGAGAGAGAGAGAGAGAGGAGGAGAGAGAGCGACATCGCGGACGCCGCGCCCTTCGGTGAGTGGCACAAATTGCAAGTGGTGCTGACACCACATTGGGTGTTTGAGAGATGAGTGTTTAATAGCCTATGGTTATTATTATGAGTGAGAAAAGTTATTATTATAAGATATAAAAAGTGCACACCGTATCCGCTCACCGTGCCTCGCCCCACGCAGTATCCAAAATACTTTTCCCTCCCCACAATTATCTCCATGTCCTTCGTTCAATAGTCTCGTAATGGGTTGAGCTGGAGAACGGGACTTCTTTCCGAACACCGAACCATGTCATTTGTCCAAACACACCAAGAAGAACACAAAATCTGTCACGAGCAAAGGCGAATTCCACGAGATTCTATCGCCGTGTGCATGATACAGTTCATCGATCTACTGCCGTGTAAGTAGTACAGTTCATCGATCTATTGCCGTGGTTAAATACTTCAATAGTTAAAAGCATTATTAAGCGTATAAAGACGTATATATACGTATACATATACGTATATATGTATATGCATATATATATATATATATATATATATATATATATATATATATATATATATATATATATATATATATATATATATATATATATATATAGTATAGATATAGATATATATATATATATATATATATATAGTATATATATATATATATATATATATGTATATATATATATGCATATGTAGATATATATATATGTATAGGTACATGTATATATATATATATATATATGTGTGTGTGTGTGTGTGTGTGTGTGTGTGTGTGTGTGTGTGTGTGTGTGTGTGTGTGTGTGTGTGTGTGTGTGTGTGTGTGTGTGTGTGTGTGTGTGTGTGTGTGTGTGTGTGTGTGTGTGTGTGTGTGTAATTCGCTTTACATTTTTCAAGGGATGAATCTCCCATAAGTGTTACTTTTCACCCAAGGGTCTCTCGGAAGTGAACTAGATTAAGCATAGGATTCCAACTGGGGACCTTGCATTAAACTAACGTAGTGTGTGGAGGTAATACATATGAACGCCAGTGAATGCATTGAAGAAGGGCATGCATTGATTAGAGTTGTTTTGCCGTATATTTTGGATTGCAGGCAACCTATTCTGAACTTCACTTCACGATACTGGCTTCAATCTTAAAAAGTCGACCGATTAGTTTCTGAGTGCATCTGGAGGGTAGGAAGAACATAGCTTCCAACCTTACAACCGACCTACCAGGTGCATGCTTTTGAGCTCAGCTCCTGAGCTCAGTAAAAAAAAAAAAAAAACTAAACGTGAAGCTTCCCTGCACCTTACCAGAAAGATAATAATATCTGGTGCATACCTACCTAAGTCGTGGATCAGATGCTTTGCTTGTTCCATTCTCTGGGCATTTCCTTCTAAATCAATATCATCAGGTTACTTTTTGCGACTTGTCAATCAGAGATGAGCAAAGTGAAATTACTTCGCTGTATTTAACCTGCAATCCCAACTGCATATCTCATAGATTATTCATGCGCTTAGTCAAAATTCGTATGATGAGCGATCATGGTGCTTCAGAACCAAGAAGCACATTGAGACCCCACAAACCCTTCAGACCCCAGAGACCCTTCAAATCCCAGATTGCCCATTCAGACCCCAGATTACTCTCTCAGACCCCAGATACCCCTTCAGCACAAGATGCCCTTCAGATCACAGATATATTGATACCCCATGAACACCTTCGTACACCCAAAGACCCCTTCAGACTCCAGAGGCCCCTTCAGATCCCAGAATCCCTTCAGACCCCAGAGACACATTCAAACCCAAGTACTCTTCAGACCTCAAAGACCCCTTCAGATTCCAGAGACACCTCGAGACCCTAGAGACCCTTCAAATCCCAGATACCCCTTCAGATCCCAGAGACCCTTCATACCCTAGAGAGACCTTGAAATTCAATCGCCGGATTTTCTCGAATTTTAAACGGTGTTGATCTTCTTAAAGCCTAGTGTATAGTTCAGCAGACATAACACACTTTGGCAAATCGTTTCCAGACACAAATTCAGGAGGTACAAGTGACAAACGATGAGGTAGCAGTGTGTTCATTGTGCCCTTGTTGATGCATGTCGGTATATTTTCTTTTAACCCATACAATTTGATAAGCAATGATGCAAAGTCGTTCGGCAGAAATGTTGACCTTCAGAACTCATGAGGTGTGCTTTGGGTCATGGGTGTCACTTTATCGAGCTGGTTGGAAGTAGGGGCAAATGACCTGTATGATGACCAAAGCTGCCCCGAATACCATATGCATCTATGTGCGCCCATAAGTGTAGGCCCAATGGTTAAGCCTCAGCCTGATTGGAGGGGCCAAATCGATGATTGAGGGGCGAAACCAATAATTCAGAGGACTAGTGACGACCCCGCCCCCCTAGTACATTCAAAATGACACCCCTGCTCGGGATGCAATAATCACGCGCAATTTTGTTTCAAATATCGGATTGGCGCTATGAACGGCATGAGCGAACTGTGTACATACCACACCGTGCAGCTGTAGATTATGCTTACGAAGAAGAAGCCGAACAGCCAGCGTCAGCCCAGCTGCGGGAACATAATGCGCCGGCCAGCCGAGACGATTTCGACAGATGGGGCGTTGTCGACCCGAGAGGTCAGAAGGCAGCCGCCTGCCTGTGCGGGACGACACAAGTACCCGGCGATATTGATGACCCCAGCGAAGCTACACAAGATCAAAGAAGCGACACACCGCTCGGACCATCAATCTGATCAGCAAGCCAAACATCGAAATCAGTCCGATTGAGGCTGCCACTGCTCCGGAAAAGCATCACGGGATCTGAATAATACACACTTTCAACATGGGAACGCCTGTCGTTCTGATTAATGCACTCGCTGGAACGTCGGATCTCTGATCCAGACATCCGAGTTCGAATTCCACGTGCGATAAGGGGCTTCGGCATACACAGTTCAGCAGAAATCGTGACCAACACATATCACTCCAAAGGGGAATTTTTTTGCCACGACCGGAGAAGCAACTGGTCAAGATGCGCTCCATGTGGCGCTCGCAACAAAGACATTGCTCCACATATTACTGTACTGATAACGCAATAATCTCATCACTGCAGGCGCCAGCGGATCCGGAGAAAGTTGATGCTAGCGCCTGCGTAAAACATTTACATAAAGCCGCCATTGATCAATAAATTAGTGTATTGTATATACACTGATTTATTTATCCGCCTATGGTGGATGCATGCAGTCATATCATAATGTTATTGGATTATTTTTACAAACATGCAAAATCCGAGTGCCTCTCAAAAATATCTGTCCTGTGTGCAATTCTGGTTGTTATAAATATGCTGCGTCCCAAAAGTAAATGCATGACAAACCGACCAATGGCAAATTTTCACAATTACTTTTGATCAAATGCTTTCAGCAATGCCTCAAGAACCAGTGCGGCACCGATGAAACCACCACAAAATTACCAAGGACGCATATCTAAAACCAGCCTAGATGCGCCCAGCTCATGCCCGGACGCAACATTACAGACTCGGTGCATCACAGTGATATCCAGGAAATGTCACTGGGCTGCTAGTATGCAGCTCAAACGATCAGCGAAAATCTCGAGACGGGGGGGGGGCATGGTTATCATGCACTGAATCACGATTAGTAATATTAAATTCCAGATGTCATTGCGCTGAAAATGTCATAGCATATCCTTGTGGTGCTCAACGTGACTGCCGTGTCCTGACCTGATGTATTGAGCGAGCAACATATTTCTCAAATACAACGAAGAAAGGCTTTTAGGTGCTCCTGGGTTTTAGACATTGCGTGAGACGAAATGTACAACCCTCAATATACAGGAGGTGCTGAGTTTACATCAAAAGTAGCGTTAGGGATTATGCTATATTACTCAACGTTTCGGCCAGGGGCCATCATCACTCCTGATGATGCGGGCCATGATGATGGCCCCTGGCCGAAACGTTGAGTAATATAGCATAATCCCTAACGCTACTTTTGATGTAAACTCAGCACCTCCTGGTATATTGAGGGTCGTACATTTCGTCTTACGCAACATATCTCTCGACTTGCTTGGCCTGGCTTCATCTCTTGCCGCCAGGATCGGCTCTGAAGTGCCCACGATCGCGGCAAAGCCCGGCGCCGATTTGCTTCTCAGTGTTGCAGATGGTAGAGGTAGGCTTTGTCTCTGCCATCGTGCTTCAGATGGCAGAGGTAGGCTTTGTCTCTTCCATGGTGCTTCAGATGGCAGAGGTAGGCTTTGTCTCTGCCATCGTGCTTCAGATGGCAGAGGTAGGCTTTGTCTCTGTCATCGTGCTTCAGATGGCACAGGTAGGTGTTGTCTCTTCCATCGTGCTTCAGATGGCAGAGGTAGACTTTGTCTCTTCCATCGTGCTTCAGATGGCAGAGGTAGACTTTGTCTCTGCCATCGTGCTTCAGATGACAGAGGTAGGTATTGTCTCTTCCATCGTGCTTCAGATGGCAGAGGTAGACTTTGTCTCTGTCATCGTGCTTCAGATGGCACAGGTAGGTGTTGTCTCTTCCATCGTGCTTCAGATGGCAGAGGTAGGCTCTGCCATCGTGCTTAGCTTTGTCTCTGCCATCGTGCTTCAGATGGCAGAGGTAGGCGTTGTCTCTTCCATCGTGCTTCAGATGGCAGAGGTAGACTTTGTCTCTGCCATCGTGCTTCACGTGTCCCATCGTGCTTCAGATGGCAGAGGTAGGCTTCGTCTCTGCCATCGTGCTTCAGATGGCAAAGGTAGGTATTGCCTCTTCCATCGTGCTTCAGATGGCAGAGGTAGACTTTGCCTTCCATCGTGCTTCAGATGGCAGAGGTAGACTTTGTCTCTGCCATCGTGTCAGATGGCAGAGGTAGACTTTGTCTCAGCCATAAGTTTTTTCCATTAAGGGGGTCAATCCCTTATTTCGGAAGGCAAAAGGTGTATTTGTCTCTGCCATCGTGCTTCAGATAGCAGAGGTAGACTTTGTCTCTTCCATCGTGCTTCAGATGGCAGAGGTAGACTTTGTCTCTTCCATCGTGCTTCAGACGGCAGAGGTAGACTTTGTCTCTTCCATCGTGCTTCAGACGGCAGAGGCAGGCCTTGCCCGCCTTGCCTCCAGCACCCACACCTGCGGTCAGCTGATTGTGCGGCACTGGCGACAAATGGAGGTGCCCACTCGGCGCCGGACATTTCGGTGGTGTTTTGCCGCAGGATTTCGGTGGTGTTTTGATCCGATGCTTTCGCGCGTGAACACGTACTCGGCTAACTCGCTTGATGGAGTTAAAGTTCTCCTGATGAAAATCCTGGTTTCTGCTGACGGTCTCCGGTATCTCGTGACACAGCCTCGGTCTCCAGACTGGGGCTTCTTCTTGTGGAGATGGGCCACGGGATGGTGGGGACTTTACGGACCCCTTCTCTCCCACTGATAACCCCGCTGGCCACACCGGCAGGGTCAAGCAACAGGACGGCCAGTGAGATAGCAAATGAGCCACTTATGCCACATATATGTCAATCATAATCCTTAATATTGCTGTAAGCGCCTTAGAGGTTCTGGAACAGCGAGCAAGCTGTTGAGGCGCAGTGTCGTCAAATCTCCATGTATATCAGTCATTCATAGGCGCATTGTTTTGAACAGCCGCGTCCATCCAGGCATGGACGCACAGCTAGTGACTCAGGATGCAATGCATCCACCAAATTCCGTTGTTGCTAAGGGCGGACACAAAGGCGGCATCCTCCCTGGAATTGAACTGCATGCTGCGGGGCACCAACCAATCACTTCAGCCGGTTGTCACACAGGACGCCTGGCACGCTCCGACTGTGGTGCGAGGTGTATAGTAGTCTGCACGAGCACGGGGGTGTCGCTGCTAAAACCTGCATTTGAACTAAAATCAGAGCAATTCAGGAACAATGTTGTGATGGAAGTTGGTTAATCTCAAACGGAAAGAGCAGACCTGGCTGTGAGTGACAAAATTATAAGTTGAAGGGCTGTGTATATCAGCGTGAAATGCCGCTCAAAGTTGCCCACGAGCGGAGGTGCTGACGCGAACTTCTTTCATTCGACAAGGATGAATAGCACCTTATAATTATTACGATAAGTGGCAAAAACCAAAATTAAAGGGTATATCTGGCTCTCAATGCCGAAAATAGAACGTTCCGATGAGCTTGTGTACCATGTGCGCAACAATGTACCATATATCACGGGAGTAAGCTCGTTCAAGCTTCGCCCTCCGATCACATCCGTTGGCTATAGGCAACCCAAGGCGCATATTTCGTACCGTGCCATCGTAAGGCAGGCGCACTTGCTGCCATCCATTGCGTTTCCGGCATGATCACCAGCAATCAGCGATTTGCTCGAAGGAAAATCGATTAGGACCCTGGGAACAGGACAACGAACCAGATATGACTTCCATTGCATCGCCAGTCCCTTAAAATGAGGAGCCCCGCC